>CM067503.1:5351632-5566632 GCA_034509495.1 Acestrorhynchus altus | reverse complement strand
ATTTCTACTTAGTGAAATAATGTCTAAAAGTAATTTTATCAGTGAAATAATGACTAGAAGTTCTTCTACTTAGTGAAATAATGACTATATATATTTTTATAGTGTGAAATATAGTGACTAAAATACTTTTACTTCAGTGAAATAATAACTGAAAGTACCTTTTTTTTCAGTGTAATATGGACCAAAGTGCCTTTATTTGAATTAAATAATGACTATTAATAACTACTTTTATTTCACTGATAAAATAACCAAAAGTGTGTCTGTTTTAGTGAAACAATGACATAAAATAATTTTATTTCAATGAAAGGTTTGTGAAATGAGTGAAATGTTGATTGTCTCAAATTAACTTCAGTAGAAGCCGGAGTCTCGTTTTAAAAGGGTTTGTTGAGTTTTGCACTGGAGCTTTGAGACTAATGTAACAGAAGACTGTCAGAAGACACAAATCATCCCTTAACTGTTGAGCTATGTTTGGGGTAAAGGAGGACTGTGTCTGTGTCCTGAGAGCTGACGGGAGACCAGGGCAGCTGTTCTGAAAGTGGATGTTATGAACAAGCTGAAGTTAAAGCAAACTGTTCTTGGACGAGGAGCTCTTTTGTTTTCTCATTAGTGATGGTGTTCGGTTCCTTACACTTCAGTCGGTGCCAGAAGTCACTCTCAGGACATTTGAGTGTTTTGATACGAATGCATCGATACTTGTAGTTCTGTTGTAGAAGCTAGTTATGGACATGTATTGATGGAGGAGGACTTTTATTTTCATTAGATTCGATTCGATTTTCTTCATCACCTGGAGCTCAGTCACATAGAAACACACACAAACGTCCACAATACACTTAGTTGACGTCACTGGACTATAGATGTATAGAAGTACGAGTGGCTTAATGACCAGTGCACAAGTAAGTGAGGTGGTCTTGAAGTAGAGTGGGTAAGGTCATGTGGTGTACCAGCTCTACCTTCTATTACAGTGTCTCGAAACAGTGCCGAAAACAGGCCCGTTTGCATGAAGGAGATACATGGTACACTTTCACCAGGCAACAGTCGTCCATGTCAAGTTCAGCCCCTGAGAGTTACAAGCAAACGATCCACACGTACAAGCTCTGGGTTTATGTTTGGGTTTATTCAGTGTATTTAGGACCGGAGGAAAACTGAAGAGATGGTTCCTCATCAAACACCTTTGGTTTAGGGATGTTGGTTAATTTAAGCCTAAGGACTGACCTTGTTGAAACGGTGGTCTGTATATTGAGAGTATATAGAGTTTGTGGGTGAAATCCAGCCGTGATCATGGTGTGCAAAGAAAAAGTGTCATATAAAAAGTAAAAATGTGTAACATCAAATATTGATGTGTGAAAATGAAACTTACAATCAGGAAGATTCACCTGTGTCAGTCTTTCAGTCTCTAGTTGAGAAAAAGCTGGAGTTATTTTTATTTTATTTAAAAGATTGTTCTAAAACTTTGCTACAGCTTATGTTCATCTTGTGGCAAAGAATATATACCTTAATTTTTATTTTTCAGATTTTGAGACTCACATTAACTCTATAATCCGCAATAAAATGTCTGATTCCTGCTTTCTTTTAATTGGTCAGCAGTAAGATTCTCACTGAAGTCATATTTTAAGTGTTATTGTACTTAAGTTTTTTCACAGTAAAACACCAAATTCAATGTTTCAGAATTGAACTCTTAGGTGAGTTGTTTTTATTTTTAGCATGGTTATTTAGAACCTGGCTGAGCCCATTAATAATTCAGTTTCATAACTTTCTGTCTTTGGCATGAATTTTAATTCTCATTTTTATTTCTAAACATTAACACGTTCAATGTGTTTTGGTTAATAAAGAATCAGGGAATGAAATTAGTTTGATATCTGCCTCAGAAAATAGGGAGTTATGATCGTCTGGTATTTCACATTCTTTTTATATGAAACATTATAGTGACCCTTACAGAAATGAAAACAAAAGGCTGCTTTGGTCAAACACTTTAGTAAAGAAACTGGAAACAATTATTTAATAAAAATTATTAATTCATGAGAAATAAACAAATAAATGAGCCATTTTGAGCCATTTATGAGCCATTTTGTGTCCTGCTAATTTTTTATTATGGATTAATCTACTGATTACGTTCTACATTAATCATCTAAATGTTTGCTTTATATATATATATATATATATAAAGTATTAGAAAATGGGGGATTTTTTTGTTCAGTTATATTTTTGATATTCTCTCTAATATGCAAATGAACATGGTTCAACCATCATATTTAATAAATGGTATTCGTAAAACCACTTTACAGAGAACACACAGACAGAGAAGTGACACACCTATGTGTGAACACTTCTGTTCAAACATTTGGAATCAGTGTTTTCAATAAAATCTTACTCGAGTGCAAATATAAAAGGTAAAAATAGGAGTCTCAGGTAATGAGAAAGGAGCTGTACGCGATCCTTAATTGACTGATAAAGAATGAAGGAATTAATATTTGAATATCTCATTTTTCAACAGCGTGGAAGAAAATGAGTGCAAATAGATGCATCTATTATTAATGATATATTTATTATTTTATACTTGTGTTGTTTCAATATTGAAATATTTATTTGTACACTTTAATCTACATCCTGGATGTCATTATATAGTGTAATATAATACAATAGTATATAATAATGGTTAGTATACTGTTGATTTGAAACTTTCCAGTGTTGGTGTAGATACATATCTATATCCTATACCATATCCTTCTCGTCCTGCCTTTGAACTCATAAATAAGTTATGCCTCCTCTGAATTATGCAGCGTGCATGCCTGACAAGAAACACATAGAGAAGTGTCTTGTGTGATGCCTTTCTTGCAGATCTAGGTGTTTTGCTCTCTGGGTTGCTGCAGTGTGGTAACATCTTTGTAGATGCACTGGTTTGTGCCACCCAACTAAGCATCATTTGGTGAACCTCGCAGTCCGGCAGACTGGACATCAGGCTTTTCCTGTATGATAGAGTACAGAATAGATTTGTATATTATATTATATTTATATATTTCAGGCTATATACACTTGCAGTCCACTACACTACACCGTCATGTTCTTATATTGAGTATATTGATTATGTTTTAGTTTCCTAAAAGCACTGAGTACACCAGAAACAAAATCAACTGACCCAGGAGAGGATTATTTTGTAGTCCAGGCTACATGCTGGGATGCTTACGTGATTGTGTTCGACGACAATTCAGTGTAACAGGCTATGAAGCAGATCCAGACAGATCTGTTCACTCTTCCAGCTGATTCAAAGCACACAACTGAAGCTAGTCTGGTTTTAAGATGTAACATCTCATTTTAATGGACTAATTATGGTTAAAGGGTTCTTAATCTCATCGTAAATCAGGTAGTTTACTCAGTACTGATATTTAACAAATATTTGCATGTAAAATGGATCAAAAGTATCAACAATAAGAGTTTTAAGTGCAGAACTAAGTGGTTCCAGATCCACGAGCAGAGCTTTGGAGATTTTTTAATGTGCACAGTGATGTGAACTATGAGTGTTATTTGTATTTACTCTAATATCAGTGTTTCACTGATAAATAAACACTTATTGCCCCGACAGTACTGAGTAGATTATTACATTCACTAATACAAAAGTGAAAAACACAGTTTCTTGATTTTTTTAGTGTGAAATTAAGTGAACAGGCCTTTATTATTAGACATTTATTATTTATTCTCCCAGTTTTTAAGAAAAATAAAAACACTTTTATTGGTTAAATTAAGTGAATGAGTAGTTATTGGGCTTTTGTTGTGTAGAAGTGTATCTTTATAGAGAATCTATTTATGCATTATTAACAAGGGTGCCAAAACTTTTGGACAAGATGATTTTTAAGCATCTGCATGTTATTTTACTGTGCATTTAATTCCTTTGCTTAAATAAGGATTCATCAAAATAATCTGTAGGTCTGTAGAATAATCTGTCTGTAGTGACTGTGCTGCTTTTTTTCATTGTATGCTGTGTTAAGACCTCATGAGAGCCACGTTCGCCAAACCCAGAAAAGCCTGCATAGCTGTTTTCCATTCATTAGGACGGTAGATGATCATACCATGGAAGTAGATCTGCAGCAGTAATGAGTGAAATATGAAAGGCTTTTGTAGGTGTTGACGCTGATTACCAGACAGTGATTTATAACCATGAAAAATGAGCGCTTGTTTCACGAAGAGAAGCCCTCGAACAGAGCGGCTAAATTGCTGTGTGGCTTCTGACCGCTTGTGAAGAGTGTAGCTTCACTGAGCCCTTTGTCATCTGGAGTGTTCTGAAATCCCACTCTCTACTCCTACTCACGCATCACATGTGTTCTGCCGATGAATGGGGCTGAATCATGATGCAGGCTCCTTTGTGCTTCCTACAGACAATCGGTTCAAGCCGATGTTCCAATGTGCTGTTTACCCGTGCGTACTTTGACATCGGGGGGGGGGTTTGGACAGCCGAACCTGACCCGAGATGACCGAATGGCTTGTGGAATCTGCTGAAAATGGGTCAAAGGGCTGAACTGCGGGAGCTCACTTTGCCTCCCTGAAGCACAGCCGACTCCTGTCTTCCATCCTCCCCCCTCCCTCTCAATTGCTCTACCTGTTTTCGCACCTCAGGCTCCTCACGACATGACTGACATTCCAGACTGACAAAGGATCTCCTGTGACGGAAAAAAGGAGAGAGGGAAAGAGAGAGAGAGATAGAGAGAGAGAAAGAGAGAGAGCAAGTGTGACCGGCTGAAAGCAGCAGCAGAACCGCACTTTCTGGAATGTTTCACGTGCACTGCAGTGACCTCTGTTACATCCTTAGAAGTCGTAGTTATCAGTGGTCGGAGAGCATGGAGTAATTTCACATGAATTCTTTCCTGTGCCGTTTTACACTGGGGGAAAATTCCAAACTCCGGGAATGTCCATTTGTAAGTCCTTAGAATTCATTGTGATCAACAGTAATAGCTGCTCACACATCTCATTCATCTCTGTTACAAATAAGGTTCTTCATGGAACAAAAGGAGGTTCTTCTATGGTATCACTCAAGGAATGCTTTGCAGCAGGGCTGTGTGATATGGTAGAATGACCGTATCACAATATTTAAAGGCTCTTTCACGCAATATTTATTGGGAATTCGTGTGATGGCTGACAAAATGCACCAGTAGCATCAAATTCTTAAAAATCAGAACTAATAATTAAAGTATGTTGTGAATCACAATAACAGAATTTATCACAATACAATAAAATGCTGTTATATTGTCCACCCCTAATTTGTAAAGAGTAGCTTATTGGAACAGGAGAGTTCAGATGATACTTCATATTGACGCGGAACAAAAAACTTGTATCTCCAAAATGGACACTTACAGGAGGAGAACAAAACACCTTAATGCTAAAAAAATTCTACATAAAATATTATATATTAAATCATTTGGAGCATTTCTATTGGTCCATTGTTCATGAAATTCTATCACAATATAAAGAACAACGGCCCGATTCACATAATCCAATTAAATGAAAATGGCAAAAATTGAGACAGTTTTAAGTGGTAATAAACTGTTACCAACATGTTTAATTCATTTTACAAAGTGTCCTTGGTTCTGAGAAAGCTACAATATAAATGGAACCATTTTAGAATTTCATGTTTTCATTTTTATTGTCATATCGACACAAATCAGTCATAATATAAAACCACTGGTAAAGTAACATTGATTATCTGGTTATAATGGAACCTGTTAAGAGGTGGAATCTACATATCAGGCAAAAAATTGAAAGTTTTGAGACACTTTGGCAACAACCAGAACGTGATGTTCTAGATGACTGGGTCAGAACATCCCCAGAACATCAGACAGGCTTTATGCAGTGTTCCAAATTTGCAGTGACAAGCAGTGAACCAGAGAGAGGGACACAGCTCAGTCATGCTCATGGAGAACCCACTTCATGACTTACAGGATCTGCTGTTGCCACACCTTCAGAGGTCTTGTGAAGTCCATGTCTCAATGTGTCAGAACACAGCCCAGAAAGCAGTGAATGTGGTTGTGGCTCATGTCTGAGCTGTAAGGGCCAAAAGTGGTCCAGATTTGGCCCATATGTTTCTACTTTCTAGGAGATCTTGTGGTTTTGGCTGATTGGTGTAAAATTATGCTCTACAGGCTGAAAACACTCATCAACAATTCACAGTTGGACCGATACGTTTCACGACCGTGTTGATACCAATACATGAACGATAATAAAAAATCATTATAAAGAAACCCAATAAATAAACCTTTATATCTGTAAGATTACAATACCAGGTAAACTATTTTGATACTGATATTCCAATCTCTAATAATTACATAATTACATTTCAATTATGCAATTACATTGCAATTACAGTTACATTAACTAAGGGTCAAGGCAAGAAATGGACCAATAAGGACCAGATGCATTTGAGGACAGTAGCATTTGCTCATTATCTGCCCTACGCTGTCTCTCTCTTCCTGTGCCACACACACACACACACACACACACACACACACACACACACACACACACACACACACACACACACACACACACACAAAGAAACTCATGTCTTTCAGGCCTCAGCCAGTGTGTTCAGTAGTACAACAGAGCAGTTCAGCTCTTGCGGCAGCGAGGTGTGAAAATTTTAGGTCCCTCTGGGAGCACATTTGAGCAACACACTCGCTAAAGCGAGCTAAAGGCACACATACACACCTCCTGCTGCTCCTGGAATCCTAGCATGCACACACACACACACACACACACACACACACACACACACACACACACACACACACACACAGAGGCATCATCCCTCCCATGACCCCTAACACATGCAGGGTGAAATATAGGTCAATGGAAAGTAAACATTAATAATAGACAGGTTTAAAGGCAAAGTCCAAATGTGACAGTTCTCCACAGGGTTTGGGTAAATATCAGTACTTATGCAGTTGCTTAACTCCTTACCCTGCTGATCCTCCTGCACTCAAAGGTCTCTCAATCACAGGTGGATGGCCTCTTTTCCAAGCCTGACAGATTCTTTTAAGGAACATTACATATTCATCTCTCATATATATATATATATATATATATATATAGAGAGAGAGAGAGAGAGAGGTACATGAGTGAGATGTATGGAAAAAATGAATCCATATTTCATCGTAAATAAAATGTAATCTACCAACAGCAGTGACCATGTTTACATTGCTAAATAAAACCGATAATACATCACTGTGTGAATTACAGGAGGACGTTTGGGCCAACCTTGGTAAAATAATTAGGTTGCCTTAAAAATGACTGCATTAAGTTTCCAGATTAAGGCTCACAGGATTCATTGTAGGCTATGTGCAGTGGCTGCAGTAATGTGGTCGCTGAATCAGACTGCAGTGGTGAAGAGAGAGCTCAGCCATGAAGCATCTACATCCCCCATACCCACTAATGGTCTGGGAATTGACCAGAAGAATGAAATTGTGGATACAAGATCATGGATCATACAAGATCATACAAGATGGAGTTTTCTGTTGGGTAGCTGGGCTGATGCTTTGATAGAGTAAGGAAGTTTGGAGTAGAGTCACTGCTCCTTTCCATTAAGACGAGCCCGAAAAGGTGGCTTGGGCATCTGATGAGGATGCCCCCAGTTGCCTCCCAGCACAATCACTTTGGAGGAGACCCAGGGGAAGACCCAGGACCTGCTGGAGGGATTATATCTCCTAGCTGGCCTAAAGGTACTTGGGGATCTCCCAGCATCTGGGCTTCTGTGCTCGCCCTACTGCCATCGGGTTCCTGTGAATAAGAAGAAGACAGCACTAATATCGTCTTTGTCCAATGAAAACCATAAATATCCAGAAGTATCCATATATATATGGACATATATATACGTACACTTTGTCATATGTTGTGAGTTCACTGGTGTGTGTGTGTGTATCACTGTGTGTGCAGAGGACACGTTCCCCATGTGTGCAGTGCAGTGGGTCTATATGCACCTAACTTTAGAGAAGCTGATATGAGGATTAAAATGCAGTGGTCAGAAATATTGTGTATTGGTCACGTAAATATACAAAACGTGTTTTATTTTTGTTCATAGAGGACTGGACAGGCACATGTATAAGGGTTTAATTGTGTCCACACTTATGAATGGTACTGTATATTTTTGTTTGAGAACATAATATTAAAAGTTGTGATTTTGATCTGCCATCAGCTATAGATTAGATACTTATTAATAACGTAACTAATAATATGGTAAATTAATAATAATAGAAATCACACCTCTGCCTTCATGCACACATTTGCACATGTTCACGTACAAATCTGTGTTCATTGTCTTGTACTTATTGTCTGTGTACGTTGTCCTTGTCCTGTCCATGTTTTAACTAAGCTGCTTTTATACCAGAGATTTATATAATTCATTATAAGCCATAACTAATATCGTGTCCTCCTTGTGCCATAAACACTGCCCGGACTAAGACATCAGCAGCAGATTGTTTCTGTAAATTCTGAGGTGGGGCCTGCATAAACACCAGTGAGTCTTCAGTGCTCGTGACTCAGTTGCTGGTTCACTGGTTGTCCTTCCTTGGAGCACTTTTGGTAGGTACTGACCACTGCGTACCGGGAACACACTTTGACTTAAGATCACGTTGTCTGCCAACGAGTTTGCATTATGAGTGCAAGTCTCAGTATCGTGTCAGTGTTTGACTGTGATACCCCTTCCTTTCTCACTGCTTGTGTGGAGAACCTCCCTACTGTTGATCTGGAGAGAAGAAAGAGACCAAGATAGAGGCAGGGTAATGGGGAAGTCCAGCCTCTGAGACATTTGACCTTCAGCAAGAGACTTCCTCAAGCTCTCCACCACAGGCTTAGCATATTCTCTTATTAATTCATCAGCGCTTCCTAAAAGCCCAGTGTGACTGTAGCTATTATGGGATGTGTGGAGACTTACGTGCCAGAGGCTCCGCACGCAGAGTCTTGTACTGTGGCGCAGTAATGGATTTGAAGTCTGAAATTCCAAGTCCACCGCTAGTTGACCTCTTTTGACTTTTAGAGACAGTCACTGTAGACTTGCTTGTTGGAACTGTACACACAGGATATTCAAGAATGAGTCGCTGTTTGGTTAACTCTTGTTATTAGTTGATAGAGTTACTAGACACACACTATGTCCCAAAAGTATCGGGACATCTGCTCCTTAATTTCTTCCGAAATTAAGGGTATTAAAGGGTTTATGCTGCTTTTGATGGAGTATCTGTCTCTGTTGTCCAGGGAATCAATTTTGGAGATTTGATGTGAGGATTTCATTGCATTGGTGAGGTTGGATGGAGCGCCATCATTCCAAAGATCACAGTTCAGCTTTGCTCCACAAATCAATGCTTGTGCTCCTCTAGCCCATGCCTGGCATTATGCATGGTGCTCATAGGTTCATGTTTATCTACTCCTGTGAGTCCTATTCTATTAGTTTCACTTCACAACGGAGTCTGGACTGTTTGGGTGCATTTGCACAGCTTTGTCAGCAATGGGTGAAACTTACTGAAGCTGAATGCATTCATTAGGAAGGGTGTCCACAAACATTTGGACATATGGTGCAGTGTATGAATTTACTGAGACTGTTATGCTAAAAGTGCATATGTGGCCTCCTGTTCATGATCGTGATTACATAACTTACGTCAGTTTCATGATAGTTGCTGAATAATTCAAACGAATGTGATGAACGATGCACCTCGGATCACGTTCCACTGTCTGCATGTCCCTCTCAATACATCTAACCTGTACTTGGAGCACAGTGACCTGGATCAGGTGATATTAAGCTGGTGTTCACAGCCATGACTCAAAGGGCTTTGGTCAAAGATTGGTGCAAGGGGAGTTCATTAGCAGAGGTGACATCATCATTACAGGAATTTGTCTGGCTTTAGGTCACTTGGAAAGGACAGACCGCGATTGGTAGAATAAACACTTCAGTGAATCATCTGCTAAGTTGTAAACCCCCAGTGTGTTCACATGAGTTTCTGACAGAGCTGAACAGTGGGGTAAGGTCAGGACATGCCACCCAGTGTGTCCTGCTGAATTAGTGCACTGTGTCATCTTAGTTAGCCTTAAACATTCCAAGGTGTTCTTCACTTGGACGTATGGTTCTAAGAAAAACTTCACACTTTACACTTTAGATCTTTACAATATATGTTTTGAGAAACCACAGATTCCTTTGTTACACTTTTTTGTTTTAAATATAACGGTGCTACAAAATGTTCTTGAGGTCAAGCCATCGAGAACCTCTTTAAGAATTTTTTATTTGGTAAATAATTTGGCAAACATATCAAGATATGGTTCTTAAAACCTTTTAAAGGTTCTTCACCCCTGTTCTTTACCCCCAAAGAACCAGTGTGGTACACTGGGCTCCATCTGAATCCCTGTTTGATGGCCTTTGACTGATATGTTGAGATGATTGTCCCTTTAAAGCCATGCTTTTTTAACCTCTGCAACATGTGGTGTTAATCTAAATAATTAGTAAATACTATTTAAATGCTTTCAATAATATATAATAAATGTCATTAAAAATAATGAATTACATGAATTAATATCGGAGGCATGTTTTCTGCTCTCTGGTGGATCATCTGTGCACTGCATGCAATAGAAAGATACATACAGGCGTCTAAAGCATCTCAGAGTATGGGGTTAATTTAGTGTTTTGTGTTTTGTGAATCAACTGTACGACAAAAATAAAAGTCATACATACAGAATGTTATTTCATTCATTTTTAAAATAATTGTTCAAATGCTCAATTTGTTGGCGGGTATGTGATGGTTCAGATTTTAATGGGTTAAGAGAAATGGCGATATATCAGATAAAACCCCGAACAAAGTATATTTTTATTGTATTTATATCAGCAAACATTTACATTGTGATTATCCAGCTGTATATATAAGTAATAAATAGAATATAATCATAATATTCAACACAATATACAGTCATCTTTGGCCGTTCCTGAGCTTTTTTGAAATCTAAAAATCCAAACCATATATTAAAACATTGTTTTTCATGTCTGTAACCCACTAGAGACCGTGTTAACAGTTCCTCCAGTCATATTTGTTTATGCGGTATTGTTGTATGAAATAATTCTGAAACGTACTCATATCATCAAATTTAACTGAGATAAGGTGACGCATTGATTCATTTTTACAAACTGTTGTGGGGTCAGAGATTTACGCCCCTTGGCAGCGGTCATGCTCAGTCTCCTCGTCCCTTGCTGTAACTAGCCACCCGGAGCATATTCTGGCGCCTGGCCAGGTTTTTAATGCAGTGTTTTTATCTTTCTTTATGCCTTTTCTTCGTCCCCCCAGACTTCGCCCTTCCTCACCCAATGATCAGTCCCACTTTCCGAGTCAAGGTTCATGTTTTGAGGCTTTGCTTTAGGTTTTCTTTACCTTCTTCTCTGTTCATTTGTTGTCTGTATGTTTGATTACATTATTTAACTTTAACATGTTCATATTTTTATTTTCAGTTTATAGGTTCAGTTTCGAATATTCAACATTATAAAACCCACTAGTTAATGTTAAATCCAAGCAGAAATGATACCATAAATACATACAACTACTTATAATTAAAAATATATTCAAATTGTTTTTTTAAAAAATATATTTTGCATAAAAATTGCCAAAATATATATCTGGTGAATATATATTTCAAATACTTATATTTTTTAATAATTGGAGGATAATTTAAAATAATTTATCATACATTAAATGGGCTAATGAATATCATTTAATTACTTACCTATTTACTTAATGTACTTTATTTATTTAGGAATAATATGTGTGATATTTAATTATATTTATACATAAATAATACAGGAAAGGGACAAAATGCTGCACATAACAAATCAGGTTATACATGGGACACAAGCCCTTTTTCCAATCTAAGGTTTATCTAAAGTTATAGTCAGCGTTTATGATCCGATCAGCAACATGTTCATTACCAACAAGCTCCTACACAAGTTACTGTGGCCGTTTGTGGAACCCTCAGCTCGATTTGTTTGCACAGTATTGGGCCACAGTGTAGTTACTCCAATGCAGTGTGGAACCTGTAGTTTAGTACCTACATCTGCCGGCAACTTCCAATCTAATGCGTCCCTCCATTTCCATCCCTACCAATATTCTCACCCTGCACTCGTTCTCAACTGCACTGCCCCTCACGCACAAATCGAATTAACCTGCTTCCACCAACAGTGGCCACATTGTTAAAATGCTTCTTATCAAATGCATCTGCTAAGTACCTGATTGCACCTCCATGTGTAACAACCCTGTGACAAGTAAACCTTACATGCTGACAAAGGTTTTGCGGAGTTGGGAAGACATCATAAGTAGCTCCTACTAGAAACGTTATGTGACTCAAATCCAATGCTCATACCTCTCACCAATTATTATTATTATTTATTAGTATTTATAATATTGAACAATTATATATTAATAATATGTATCATATTTAATCATCGTTTTTTTTTTCATTCATTGCATTTTTCAATACAATCAATACAATTAAACTGTAGTTCTCAGTTAAAAGTGTAGAAATCACTTGTTTATTTGTCAATTCTTGGATTTGGTACATATCTGTGTTTAATATTAATTATTAAATGTAATGATTTTTTAAATATAGATAGTAAATAGACAATGTAGTGTTAAATACCTTGAGTTTGTGGAATATTTTGGAATTAAATGCAAGTTACGTCAAATATATTTCAAATATATAAAAATACATGTCCTTTAAAATCTAAATTAGGAATGTAACAATAATATTGTATCGGAAAAACATCTTAAAGTATATAATGTGTTATACCCTGATACACTGCAGCGCAATTCATTATCATATTATTGTTACATCTCTGGTACTGTTTGCTTAGCATGTTTCAGTGTTTATGGCTGTCAAATGAAGATCTATTGATTTCATTTTACGTTCTATTTTACTGTATTTACTTACGTAAATGTGTGTTTGTGTGGCTGCCAGAACAGACAGTATAGAATTTTATGTCAGTACTTTATCACACTCACTCTCTGTTGGATATTTAGGGGAAATGCCAGCTTTTGGTTTGTAAAACACAATTCACATTTCAGTTCATTTATTACATCAATCCGTGGATTTCAGATTCTGTTTTATTAAAGGCTCATTTGCATGTTTTTGATATATTGGTATAATAAAACCGAATACATTGCACAGCCCTGCACCGCAGTGTCAGTTTCTACCTCTGCGTCCGAGGACAGGTCACAATGATTAAGAATAGTCTCCACTTAGATTAAGAGGAAGGCCGTGACCCCTGCCATACCTCAGAGTCTTTGAGTGGCACAGCTGTTCTATTGTAAGAGCAGGAGACGCTGGGGTTTAAAACATTTTCCATTTCAAACACCTCTCTCTCTCCCTCTATGTTCCATCCTGCCCATGGCCGTCACATGTAACAGTAGATGGAGTTATTAGTCGGACAGCGGGAAGGCTGAACAGGTGTTTTCCAAATGGCCTTTGAGTGGCATTGCGGCAGAAACGGCCTCTGTTTGGCCCTTGGCCTCTGGCTGAGCCATTTGTCGAGGGGAGGTGTGAAAAACCATTCCGCTTTCGCAGACCTCACCCGCTCATTACTCACTGATAGAGAGCAAAGGAGGGTTCATCTCTCAGACGGGCTCCACAGGGCACACATTCAATGTCATCACTGTGCTTTTAATTGTGCTCGCTAAGGGAGACGGAATTCTGATATGATATAGGTAAATCGAATTTGCCTGGGATGTGGGTGAAATGTGATATGGTACAATGGTCATCAGGTAGTGTGTGGTTGTCATATAGTCACAGTGTCATATAGCATAAAGTGATCACGTCGGGAAATGTATGAGTTTGAAAACGATGGGATGGATGATTGCATGGCACATGCCATCAGCCTACTCATTACGAGTTCGAGAACAGAAGAATGTTCTGTCTTGTAAATATGTCTTGTCACTGCAGTGCCAGGGCCAGCACCTCAACCTGCTCTATGGGGGTCCTGTGAGGTCCTAAAGATTGTAGATCAGGGTGAAAGGAGGACAACAAAGTACACAGAAAAACACACGGACTATATTCTGTAACTATAGAACTACAATCTGCTCCAAACTTCACATTTAGCAAGATTCTCACTCCAACTCTCCTTTGCTTATCTTTGCCCTGCAGCTGTCCAGCGAGGCCGCATGTCCAGCTCCCAGTCTAGTCCTGGCCAGTACCTGACCAATGGCAATGACCCATACAATGGCCAGCCCTACCTGTCCGGCTTCATCTCCCTGCTGTTGCGGGCGGAGCCGTACCCCACCTCCCGTTACGGGGCCCAGTGCATGCAGTCCAACAACCTCATGGGCATCGAGAACATCTGTGAACTGGCAGCTCGTCTGCTCTTCAGTGCTGTGGAATGGGCCAAGAATATCCCTTTCTTTCCTGACCTTCAACTCATGGACCAGGTAAAACTACCCAACAGAGAACACCAGGACTGGTCTGCTTAGATTAGATACTCTGTGACTGAACCCTTTAATTGTAACAAAGTACAGTCATACTGTAGCATGGTGGAAAAACAATGGATGCTGTTAATCATCGATGAAGTCCTTCTCATCACTGTATCATCTCCTCCTAGGTGGCGCTGTTGCGTATGTCATGGAGCGAGCTGTTTGTGCTGAATGCAGCACAGTGCTCCATGCCTCTGCACGTAGCACCTCTGCTGGCCGCCGCCGGCCTGCATGCTTCTCCCATGTCGGCTGAGCGTGTGGTGGCCTTCATGGACCATATCCGCGTCTTCCAGGAGCAGGTGGAGAAGCTGAAGGCCCTGCAGGTGGACACAGCTGAGTACTCCTGCCTCAAGTCCATTGTGCTCTTCACCTCAGGTACAAAGCACCATTAGCTTGGTTTTTAACCGATCTTATAGATCAAATCAGGTTATGTTCAATCACAGTACTGCAGAGTGATGGTTGGTGATTAACCAATCTGAGTTGAGATAGGTTGGTAAGCCTTATCCAAACCTATACAACTTGGGGATCTCCAGGAAAGGATGGGGGGAACCTGCTTTTGGAAAACTGAGGCAGGGAACATTTTTGTACAGTTTCTTTTTCAGTGGTTAGAGACCTCATGGAACAGCTTGGGCTACAATCCATGCGTCAAGTCCAACAATATTCTGTATTCATTTATTCATGAAACCCCAGTTAAAGGTTTCCTGTGTATGCTGACTGATATGTTGCCAGTGTTGGCTCGAGCCAGGCCACTACTGGTACTTCACATACAGCACGTGCTTCTGTTAAACATGCAACTAACAAGGTGTTCCTTACACCTCTTTTATTTTGTTAACCAGCAATCCCTCTTTTTATCCCCAAACTCCTGGCTCCCAAAGCTGGAAAGGCTTTTTTTGGACCAAGCTTGGACCTGCACATTTCCAAACGGCTGCCTGGACTCGCTTGTTTTTTCCAGCCCTCTTTTCTTCATACTTCCATCTATTATTGAAACCAGCCAGGCAGACCCTCCCCCCTCCCCCTTACTCCCACCAACATGCCTGAATTATGCATGCTGAGTTACAGCAAGAGGGATTCACCCCATCCCCTGCCCTGACCTACATAACCCCTGTAGCCCAGGGCGTGATCCGTTCTGTGAATCCCAGCCAGACTTCCCAACCCCCTACCGCTTACTGAGACCAGCCCAGAAGCCTCCACACCCCAACCCCATTGCTCCCCTCAATTGTCCGACAGGCGCCCAATGTCAGCGACTCGCCCCGATCCATGGACGCGTAGCCTTGGGGGCTCCTCCACGCGTGCTCTTACTGTGAGACACAAAGAAAGAGAGAGTGCCTGCTGTCCATAACAAGGAATTCTGCACAGAAGCACGCAGCTTGGCAGCTTTGACATGATTCCCAAGACTGATGTAGATTGCGCCAGGGGTTCTCAACTCCTGTCATTAGAATTTGCTGCATTTGATAGTTTCTAGGTTTCCTTGACCAGCTCATCTGCTTATCAAATAATGAATGAGTTGGAACCGCTGTTGTCGGGCAGGAAATATCCAATAATTGAGCTGAGAACTGCTGATTTAGGCCCTCAGAGCAGTGGTACAATTGCTAAGAATGTTCTCATAGGTGCTAATGTAGCAGGGCAGATGTGACAGTCTCTAAAGCAAGGTGGACGACATCTTATCAAGGCCTTCGTGAAATAGATCAGGTCTTCCAGGGCAGGTAACTGTAGAATTTGAAGTCGAGAACCACTAATTCAGACCCCAGAAGTCATGGGACAGACATTCATGTTGTGTCCATTTCTGTAACTGGGTGTGGAACTTCTCATTGAGCTTGTCATGAGAAAAATAAGATCTTTCAGGCCAGGGAACTGTTGAGAACCACTGATCTAGAACCCCAAAACACTGGGGACAGTAACCAAGGACATGTCAGGGACAAATGTGCCAGTTTATTATTTATAATGTTAATACTGTAGATACGCCCTGTGGGACTAATCAAGGATGATCTTATTTTATCTTATAAAATGATGGGGAACTTCTAATCTAACTCTTCATGAGATGAATCTATCAGGACTTCTGGGACAGTTTGAGTTGGAAAATAGTATAGGCTCCCAAAGCACTGGATACAATAACTACAAATGTCTTTGTCCTCACTAATATGAGAAGGACAGGTGTGACAGTAGTGTTCATGTCTGTAGCTGGGTTGGTGACTTTTTATCAAGACCTTCATGAGATGAATCGGGTCTTCTGAGACAGGGAACGACTAGAATTGGAATTGAGAACTACTGATTTAGACCAATAAAAGACTGGGTACAAAATTAGGGATGCATTTATCCATGATAATGTGGCCGGGACAGACATGGCAGTTGTGTCCCTCTTTGTAGCAAGGTGGGGGGACTTCTTATCCCCACAGAAATATGAAGCAAATGAATCTTTTGTTACTACAAACTAAAACTCAGCATGACCACTCTTGTGTCCGGGCTGTTATTGTGCGAAACAAGAGAATGAAGAGGCTCACGGGTCTCTTAATTTTCTTTTTGGAACATGTTAGAAGTTATGAAATTTGCTGTCGTCAAAAAGAAATGTGCTTCTAACATGAAACGAGTTTCTTTTGATGCACATTGACGCCGTACACTTGTTTCCCTTTTGATAGAATCGATCACATTTTTAGAAACTGCAAATGGTTATATCATTAAAATAAGCTGTTATTTAAGCTTCGATTGTTATATTCTGTTAAACTAAACAATGTGACACCTGCATGTGTTGCCAGCTAATGTCCCTCACATCTCTCTCTGCCTTTTCTAGATGCCATGGGTCTGTCTGACGTAGCCCATGTGGAGAGCATCCAGGAGAAGTCACAGTGCGCGCTGGAGGAGTACGTACGAAACCAGTATCCTAATCAACCCAACCGCTTTGGCCGGCTGTTGCTGCGGCTGCCGTCACTGCGCATCGTCTCCTCACCTGTCATCGAGCAGCTCTTCTTCGTGCGTCTAGTGGGCAAGACGCCCATCGAGACCCTCCTGAGGGACATGCTCCTGTCCGGCTCCAGCTACAACTGGCCCTACATGCCCGTCCAGAGGGACCGCCCTATCTCCCTCCATTACAATGAGAACGGACCCTGATCCTGCCTCTTCGGTGGGGTCATAGCCAATAGTTAGACTCTTGTTTGTTGGCCACACCCCAGTCCAGCACCCAATCAGCACCACTTGCTTTTCTGGCGCTCCAGCTGCCAGTTCCAGTGGTCAGGAATGGAACTCTCTGTACTAAAGCCGGCTTTTCAGAGTCTTTGTCTGACTTTCTGAAAGTGATTACGATGTTTACGATCTCCGTGACTTGAGGACTCTACTGCAGCACTGTCTGACTCAAAAGGGCTGAGTCCATTCCTGATTTTCATATAAACCAGAAGCCATTAAAGCCGATGCCAAAATGTGTTTCTTTCGTCTTCTTTTTCGTATGTTTTGGACATTTTGAGAGAAAGGTCTGTACTGGGTTGGGGGCTTGACTCAAGACTATCCGTTTGTGCGTGGAGAACTTTGACATATAAAGGGGGCAAGCTGCAAGAGTGCAGCAGCTGAATTCGAGAGAACGATTGACAGAGGTCAACAGTACAACCCTGCCAGAGAGGAAAAAAAAAAACGAGAGGTCAGCGGGACTCTGAATACGCTGAAGCCATTGCCAAAGCAGAAACGGCATGTGAACTGTGTGGAACCTTTTGCCTGTATTGACCATGAAAGTCTATTTTGGTTTGACGTCAACATTTGTGTTTTAAGTCTCTGAAGGAGTTTGAAGATGTGAAAGAGGCACTTGATATTTGAAACCAGCCAGGCACCCCCCCCCCTCTGCGCCCCCCCCTCCCCAAATTGCTCTTTCCAGCTACCACCAAAAATTCAGCACGGCTAGATAGACACACTGTAGTTGCCATGTCCAGGTCTGTCTGTAATGCTTACTGTATGTTCTCAGTCTCTTGTTCCTTTTGTCAAGGAAACCACTGAAACGTATGTCAGATCCTCAGCGAAATGTATAGTTGGCTTTTGAGGCCAAGGCAACTTTGCTGTATGTAGCAATAGATATATCGCAAATATTTTGATATCCTTCTAGCAGTTCGTTTGACTATGTCGAAATCCAGTCGTCACGGTTTTTAACATGGCACTACAGCTTTTCGAAGGCAACATTTGGATCCATAAGCCATAGGGGCCTTGGAAAGCAGGACCTGTTGTATTAGTTCACAGAATATTTCTATAAGAGTTTTTGTTTTCTGTACTTTAGGTTTGAAAAAAAAAGAATCCATTGAATAAAAGCTGTTGTTCACAAAGTTCTCTGCCTTCGTTGGATGTTTTTGGGTCATAATTTACACAAAGCATTGCCAATGAAATATCAAGCTTTTAAGGGAGCACAGTAGAAGCTTGTAATCAGTTCTTGTTTAAAGAGCCTGTATATTGGAGAACAAAATGGATCTTACTTTTTTATTTGTTAGATATATAATATTAACATATAAATTATATAAATTTCTCCATGTCTTTGTTGAAATTTAGCTGCAAAAACAACCTGTTTTGAACTCATGGTGTTTGTGATGTCACAGTTTGGCCCCGCCCATTCACACATTATACATGGTGTTTCTGACTGTTTTTCGAAGTGCAATGCAGGGCAGCCAATCAGAACAGAGATAATGGACACATATTACTCTTAAAGTCACAGTAACAAAAACAACATCCGCCCATCCACACATTTGTAGATATAAAAAAGTAACGTTTCTTGTGTGTTTGGGGTGTATTTTGGCCCAGTGCTCCATTGTTGAGTACTGTTCTCCGGAATGATGGTGCTCCATCCAATACTTTTGTTCAATCAAATCCTTACAGCAATGTTCCAAAATCTAGTAGAAAATGTTCTCTGGACAGTAGAGACAGAATAAAAGAATGAATTTAGCTATCCTTTTTTTACATTATTATTATGATTATTATTATTATTATTATTATTATTATTATTATTATTATTATTATTATTATTATTTAATTTCTTTCATTCTATGAATCATAATATTGGATTATTAGGCTTCATACAGACGTGTAGCCATTGTTAGTACAAACCCCCACTGGAGAGATGTTCTGTTGTTTAGTTCCTCTCCTTCCCCATCTGTCCCCTCATGGTGGCCTTGTGTCCTCTGGCCCCTCCCAGCCTGTCGCAATAGAGCTGCTCATATGAGGATGACTTATGCCTTCATTTCAAAGCTGTCAGTCGCAGCCTGACACAGTGACCTGGCCACTCCTGGCCCACAGTATGTTTCATCCTCTGTGAATATAAAACACACACACTATACATCACAGCTCTATACTGAAGTCTAATCTGATCACCAGTCTTAATATAATTTATATATAAAAGACTTATTTAAAAATATATATTTTACTTTACATTTTATTCACATTACATAAGTGTAATTATTAAACACGACCAATAACATAGTTACACAAGATCCACATTTACATTCAACTTACAGTTAGTATTGATATGTCTGAGATCATATCAGTTACATATAAAGTAACTTGATTTGAATATTTCCTGCTCATCATACCTATTCAATTACTCACCTTTTAATTATGTGATAAAAGCTGCAGTAGCTGAAATATTAGAAATATTTGCATTAGCAGTAGTAAAAATGATAATATTAGCATTATCAGTAATAAAAATAGCAGTACTTGTAGCAGTGGTGGTTATTATTATTAGTAGTATTAGAGATAGTATTAGTATTATTAGTATTGGAAGTTATCATTAAAATTAGCAGTAGTACAAGTAGATTGTAGTTGCAGTACTATTAGTATTTTTAGTAGGGAAACAGTATTAGTTTTAGTCATTTGTAGCTGCAGCAGTATTAGTTTTATTATTAGTGAAAGTAGTTGTAGTAGTTTATAATAAAATCATTATTATTATTATTACTATTATTATTATTATTATTATTATTATTAGTAGTAGTAGTAATATTTAAAATAAGTAGTAGTATTTGTTATTTGTAGTAGCAGTAATATTATCATGGATACTAGTAGTAGTACTAGTGGATCTTAAAAATATAGCAGTAGTTTTAGTAGTTTGTAGTAGCAATATTATTATAGTAAAAGCAGTTGTTATTAAAATGAGTAGTAATATTACTAGATAATAGCAGTAGCAGTAGTATTAGTTTTATTAGTAGTGGAAGGAGTAATAATAATAATAATAATAATAATAATAATAATAATAATAATAACATTATTATTATTATTATTATTATTGTTAGTTATTTTTATTATTATTATATATTTTTATTATTATTATTAAATATTGTATTATTATTAATATATATTTTTATTATTATTATTACATATTATTATTATCATTGTTATTATTATATATTTTTATTATTATTATTAAGTAAAACTTGTGGTAGAAGACGAAGCAATTCTTCTTCTTCTTCTTCTTCTTCTTCCATGTTGTTGTTGTTGTTCTTCTTTCTCTTTCTTATTATTATTATTATTATTATTATTAATATTATTAGTATTATTATTATTATTATTATTATTATTATTATTATTATTATTTTTATGAATATATTACTATATTATAGTTGTTATTATTATTATTATTATTATTATTATTATTATTATTATTATTATTATTATTATTATTACATATTATTATTATTATTATTATTATTATTATTATTGTTATTATTATATATTTTTATTATTATTATTAAGTAAAACTTGTGGTACAAGACGAAGCGATTCTTCTTCTTCATCATCTTGTTGTTGTTGTTGTTGTTCTTCTTCTTCTTATTATTATTATTAGTAGTAGTGGCAGTAGTGGTAGTAGTAATGGCAGTTGTAGTAGTGGTAGTAGTAGTGGTAGTTGTAGTGGTAGTAGTATATAGCAGGTAGCTTGTAGTAGCAGTGGCAGTAGCAGGTAGTAGGCAGCAGTGGCAGTAGCAGTGGCAGTGGCAGTAGTGGCAGTAGTAGTGGCAGTTGCAGTGGTAGTAGTGCAGTAGTGGCAGTAGTAGGCAGTGGCAGCAGTAGTGTGGTAGTTGCAGTAGTGCAGTAGTAGTGCAGTAGCAGTGGCAGTAGTAGTGCAGTAGGCAGTATGGGCAGGTAGCAGTGGTAGTAGTAGTTGCAGTGGCAGTAGCAGTGGCAGCAGCAGTGGCAGCAGTAGTGGGCAGAGTGGCAGTAGCAGTGGCAGTGGTAGGTACAGTAGTAGTGGCAGTTGCAGTGGCAGTAGTGTAGCAATCTGTGCATCCACCAGGCTTTAGAAGTGAACACACTGCACTTAATGCATGAGTTATATATTCTGTACTATTGAAACCTGTGTGAGGAACACCGGTGACAGTCTCATCTGTCTCATATCATTTCTTTCAGCATAAGACCCAACATTATTTTTTATTATTTCAAAAAAACGTATGTTTTAAATAGAAGTCGTGCACTCGTGAAACAAGTAAACAAAATCTGATGAGTGTAACATGCCATGTACTCCACCTAGGAGGGATAACAGACCACAAGTCATTCACTGAGGATTGTTGAAATGGGTTTCAGTAGACCACCCCACATGCCAGCCAATGTCCAGAATGCCAAATCCAGTGTCCCTGGTTATAAATCAGTCACAGCTGACATTAATTGTCCCATACCCCACCATCCCACACAGAAGCCCTGTGTCTGGCAGCAATAGGGGCGCAGTCCCCCACGTTTAACCTCAACACCTCAATCTGCTATGACACGATTTCAATTTAGCCAGAGATGTGGGTGGACCTAAGCGATTGTGAGACTGGGAGGGCACGGCTCCACTAGGAATCTGTCCTGCATACTAAGTGGATGAATGAAGATGCCCTACGGCTATCACGAACATGAACGCTAGCCACAAAGTGGCAAGTCGTCCCTGTTCTGGGGATGACCAGCCCACGTGTCCAGACTAATAGGCAAATTGAATTGAGGTCACTGTTTGTCCATAAGGGGTCTTGCTTTTCTGGCTGACTGTCAAAAAGGCAGCTGGGACAATTGGGGTGCTCTCTTCTTTAATCTTGAGATAGATAGATAGATAGATGGAGATAGAGAAAGTCACAGGGAGGGCACATCCCTGGACAATGTCTGGAACTGTGGGAGAACCCATGAGGAGTCGGTTTCAGTACATGAGGGATCAGTGGATTGTTGTACAGCAGAATTGATGTTCTTGCTATTTTTGTCCTACTATCGTGCGATGTTACTTGTAGTTCAGAGACACACGGTTTTATTGTGACAGTGTCAGTAAGCTTTGTTTCCAATCGCTTTAAATCACATCCATCTGGCCACACTCACTAGGCATGTTGCCAGCCCTGCGAGCTGAAAGGGACTGTGGGTTTCCTCCTAGTACCGCTTTCAATCCACTAATGCAATGTCCGACAGCTCAACACACTTGGAGGAGAATACTAAAAGCCAATTTTGCCCCAGATCTGCTTCTGCAGCACTTCTAACTGATTCATTTGAAACAGGTCCACCTGAATCCAATGGACTGGAGTCCATTCCACCAACGGCTACTATTGTGCAGGGGCCTTTATTTGGTATGGACTGGTGAAGTGCACACTTATGAGGGACAATGAGGGTTCTTTAGTAAAGAAAATGGATCAATATAGAACCATGAACACTGAAAGATAAATAAGGGGTTCTTTGCATTTTGATGATGTTCTTCTGACAGATGTAGAAGGTGCTGTAGAGGCTCCTATATAGAACCCTTTTTGAAAGGTGTCTTCTTATTACAGTTACATCATAACACGTCAGTAATACACTTACAAATGAAGGTTCTTCAAGGGTTCTTAAGTAAAGAAGTTGTTCTATACAGAACCACGGACACTCAAATAACCCTTTTGGAAGCTGGAGAATAAATTTATATAGCACAAAAGGGGTTCTCCTATTGTTACAAAGATTTGGAGCAGTGTGCAGCTCCTACCCACAGCACCAGGGTGCAGCTGGGGGAGTAAAGTGCCTCACTCATGTGCAGTTCAGTCTCATCCTGCTAGCTCAGGGATTTGAACCAGCAAACTTCCAGGGTGGCTCCCTAACCACCGGGCTACGGCTACAACTGTAGTTATGCAAATGGTTCATTGAATTTCGTGGTTGTATATAGGAACCATAGAACCATTGACAAATCCTCATTTTTAAGTGTGTAGGACATCTTTTGGTTCTATAGAACCATTTTCAGTCTGAAGAACTTACAAGATGAAAAACAACACTTTATTCATGCAGAGAATTCTTTGAATGTCTCAGATTCAGATAAAACTATTTTTAATGAAGAACCCTTAAAGAACCCTCATTTGTAAGTATGTGTGTGTGTGTGTGTGTGTGTGTGTGCGTGTGTGTGTGTGTGTGGGGTGTTGGGGAGTTGGCTTTGCTTTGGGTTGGCTTTGATTCCCTTGGCGCTTGACATATCCCATGAATGTGCACACAGCAAGTAAAGTGACCCAAATCTGTTTTTCTCACCAAATCTGTATTTTAGTTTTTTTTATGACCTATTTCTGATATTAATTTAAATGGTTTGCGCTCTAAAATGACATGCATGTGCATTTTACCTTCACTTTAGCACTTTTGAAGAACGTCACACTGGATTGATGAATTCTGATCTGGCTGATTAGACTGAGTCACATTATCAAATATCAAAAATCTATTGAATTTCAATGCTTAGAATAGGGGTGTTTACGTCTGGTTCTGGAGACGACCTGTATCAGTACATGGTACCGTAGAGCTCAGCTCTGTAGGGTGAAAACCAGGAGTAGGGTTACAATGTCTGAGGTTGCAACCTTAAGAGCTCCTATGCCTGAATTTGCATGGAGGCATGCAAGCAAAATAAATGAAGAGAAGATTGATTTGTTTCGGAGTTGTCAAAAGCCAAACAATCTGGATGTTATGAGCATGTTTCTGTTTTGAGCTGGATGTCGGGTTGAAATTAGCCTAGAATTTGAAGGTTTGAGGTTTCTGATTCCCTTTATTCAGCGTATATCCTTGTTCATGGCAAACTTCGCTTTGGCCCAAGCCAGGATCCATCATTTCAGTGGCATATGTAGAATATTCTCAACGTTAAGACCAACACTGTTTATGGAAAAGCCTCCTGGCTCTTCTTTCCTCGCAACAAGAGCATTACCACATCCTAGGACACTTGAGACCTAACCATGACTACTAAAATTGAGAATGGGCTTGTGTCCTTCTTCTTCTCTAAGGCTTTCCTCAGGAGAATTCCAACCTTTCTCAATCCCATGGTGAAATCATAGGGAAAGAAAGCCTGAAATGCATTCCATTGCATTTTAATAAAGAAACACACACACACACACACATCCACACACACCCTTCTTTTCCTGTTATGAATCCTTAAAGAGGGTCCTGACTCCAATATGTGGCAACAACATCAATATTAACGTGGGAGAAAGTTCCTCCGAAGCCTTGTTAAGCCCCAGAGCATCAATATTGATGGGCTTGTGCTACATCCGTGCCACCTACTGGAACTCTCATATGGTAATTACTGTAGTATGACTGGTTCAGGACCCGTGAAAACCAACTCATTCTTCACAACTGTTATCCATCTTCCCTCTCGATGTATTATGGCTTAATAAGAGAACAACGAGATGAAGAGAAAGAAATAAAAAAGGTTTGCACTGGTAAAGGCTATAATTTCAGGTATAAGGAGTTTCAGATACCATATGTATGGACCTAATGGAGACAACCATGCAAATTTGATGGTTGGTCAGTTCACCACTTAAATATATAGAATAATTCAATTAAATGGATGCTTATAAAGAAGCATTTTTCATGGCAATTTACTGCAACTACTAGCTGTTACAACCACAGCTGTAGTGACGGAGTCAGACACTCAAGTGTAACGCCTCAAAGAGCTACCACACACAGACAAATGGTTCTTTAACTGCCTGAAGCTTCAGAAGTGTTTTCAGATAGTTCTGTGAAGGTTTTGGCCTAAAGTGTGTGTTCAGAGAAGAACACACTGTGGAGTGAAGCCAGTTATGTTCTTTTAGTCTCACATTCACAGACTGTTAGTCACTGGGGATTTGCAGTCTTGACTGTAGGTTTAGCGCATAGACCAGTTCTGGTTCTGGAACCTACGGCTCTGTAGGGTTCATATCCAAAACACATGGCTCTAATATCTAGAAAGGCCTATAGACCTTTGTGAGCTGTAATCGGTGGGTAAGATGAGAGTTGGAGCTGATTTTTTCAGGGTTATAGATCACTAGGAGCAGGATTGGCCACAGCTCAGGAGCTCCAATGTGCCTGAATTTGCTTTTGTGTCATAAAAGATGTCTGTGTTCAAGATATTTTGACCCTGATTCTCTGCAATTAATCATTGTGATCCAATATTGGCATGTATTCAGATTATTCCAGATTCCTCTGACAATGACAAAACATTGGCATCTGTTCTTCTTTAACCATTGATTGGCAAATGACTTGTTAGTTGAGGGTTTGTTTCCTGATCCACAAACATTGTTCCAAAAGCCATCTGGTTTGTCCATGTGATCTTTGGCAACCCAGCAACGCTCTTTGGAGAACAGCAGCTTTCTCCTTGCAGTCCTGGTTTTCAGTGTTTTCTATAGTGGACTCACATGATTAACATTAGCTATCGTGGAGAAAGGCTTTCAGTTGATTTGAAGGTAACGTGCGTTCCTTTGTGACCTCCCAGACTACTGCATGCCTTGCTTTTGGTGTGATCTTTTTGGTTGACCACTCATGGGGAGGGTGATAATGGTCTGGAATTTCTTCCACATGCTGACTGTGTGTTGGTGGAGTCCAAACTCTTTAGACATGGTTTTATGATCTTTTCGTGGTTAATGAGCATCAATAACCCTTCTTCTGAGCTCTTGTGTTTGTGCCAGGATACAATTCCACAAACACATGTTGTGGAGGTCAGACGTTGATAGACCTGATTGTCTCCCACTGATTGAAAACACCTGACTCTAATTTTCACCTTCAAAAGGCTTGCGATTTTTGCCTCTCATGTGTCTGTCATTTTGATCATTTCAATAAATAAATGAGCAAATATTGTGATTTAGATCCTGTCTCATTTATTTGATTTGGTTCTTCTTATCTATCTTTTGCACTTCTGATGAAAATCTGATGAAGTTTGATGAGGCTGATGAAGGTCAAATTTCTACACAAGTATTGAAAACTCGAATGGCTTCATACATTTTAAAGCAGTACAATGAACATAAAGTACGTGAGGTTTTCCAAACCCGTGCGCAGCGGGCTGGGAATATGTTACATGATCTGGAACATCATGTACCGTATGTTTCACTAGTTCATGTGACTCTATAGGGTGGATGGAGCAATAATGTAAGCCTGATTTGTGCGTTTATTTTAGTCGCAGCTGTGTGTGTTCCCCCTGTTGCCATCCCTCTACCACTAATAATATCATGGTCTTCCAGTATCGTCTCTTCTGCTGGAGCACTGATGCGATTCACACTGTGGAAGTTTCTGGGCCAGTAACTTAAATATTTCATATGGTGTATTTTTAGATACGTCTGTTTCCACTTTGTATACTGTATGTTCTTCTGTGTACCACCACACTGTCACTCTCTCAGGCTCTCTCTCTCTCTCTCTCTCTCTCTCGCTCTCTCTCTCTCTCTCCTCGCTCTGTGGCTGTTATGTCCTACGGCAACCATCACCCACTGGGTCGGCGGTTGCAAGGCCTGGAGGGGTGTTGATGCTGCATGGAGGGAGAGATGAACCATCAGTGAAAAGCTGAGTAGTGACTTTCCCGAAGATTGTGCTAACATAAGCAAAGTACCACTGTATAATATATGAGAGAGAGAGATATATATATATATATATATATATATATATATATATATATATATATATATATATTAAAATGTAACACAGCATATGAAGCCCATTGTGTCAGTGTTGTATTTTTATGATGGTTTTACAATGAGTGAGTAGTCTACATTGGATTCTTTCAACAGGTGTCTAAACTGGCACCGATGGATCTAATAATAATAGACTGGCAGCAGTGCTGTAGCTGAGTTCCGGGGTGGTCTGAGGCCAGGGTAATTGCTGTCGGGATGAGATTCCACAAACACAAATTTCCAGATACAGCAATCATTCCTGATGGCCTACAGGCCAAAGTTTGTCATGCATTTCTAAGCAAATATGTTGTGACTGCTTGTGCTTCTGTTTGTTTTTATGTAATGAAACCCGCCTATTCATATATACGGCATAAATCTATATGACCAATGTGTTTCTTTCGGTCTTTTAAGTTCTAAAGATTATTGGCCACATTTATATATTTATATTTACAGCATTTGTCTGATGTTCTTCTCCAGGGCAGCTTATTGATCACAGGTAGGAGAATGTAGTGTTAGGAGTCTTGTCCAAGGACTCTTATTGGTGTGGTGTGGTGTGATTACCCAGTCATCACACATATATCTATTTCAGATCCTCTCCTTAATGAAGCCCATTTATAGTTTATTATATCTTTGCTTTTGTTTAGCGAATGCTGCCCTGGGTTTGTGGAAATCCATAGTCATGGCTGGGAGCACTGAGGATAAATTCAGCCAAACCTTAGAGCTTTACTGAGAAGACTGGGGCCTTCAACATCTGTTGACGTCCTTCAACATCTCAAAGCATGCCTCGCCAGCCCAGCTGCCAGCACTCTTATATGCCGTGGTGAGCTGTGGAGGCAGCATCAGGAGGAGAAACACGCCGTGGCTGAACCACTGGGTCGGTGGTCGGAGCCGAGCTGAACCCTGTGGACAAGCTGCTGCAATCATGAGCGATGCCAGTCACCCATTACCCACCATAATCATGAAGCAGAGGAGTTTGTTTAGTGCTCTGTGTCTGTGAACTGCTCAACTGATCGACTCGAGATCATGTGTTCCAAGAGCCATCAGACATTTAAACTGTAGAATGAGTTCTGATCAAGATCTGATCATACAGTCAATATCCATTGTTACATATTGTATGTACGTATGTGTACTGGTTTCAGTGTATGCATATATCTGCATATTAATTTATTGGTTATATAGTTTCTGGTTCATATTTTAGGGTCATCGTGTCACTTTATCACTTTATCACTCATCCTTATTTTTGCTGAGGATCCAGTTGCAGACTCACCACCGGACTCAACTTGTTCTCAAAGATCTTTGTGTGTTTTTTTGTATGTCGAATCATGCAGAGTTTTCCTCTCATCTAGTTTTACATCTCTATTATATTGCATTGTACTCTCATTTACTGTATTTATCAAGTTCATGTTACGAAGCTACTGGATGACTCAAATTCCCTCTGGATGAACGAAGTATGTATTCAAAATCTACATTTATTGCATTTAGCTGACACTCTTATCCAGAGCAACTTACAAGTTTATTCATGTTACACAGGTGGGCCAGAGTAGTGTTAGGAGCCTTGCCCCAAGACTCTTACTGGTGTAGCCCACTGGTTGCTTTGTATTGCAATTGCAAATACAATATGAGTTTCTTACTTACCATTATACATTCTATGATTTCTAAAATGCTGATTTGTTCACATATGAGCAAATTCCTCTCAAGACCAGGCTGGTTCTTACCCACTACACTATACCAACCACAGTGCTGCTTCCTGTCATTAAATATTTATGCAATTATGAAATGGGTGGAGTCATAAAATATGTTTTTCGATATATTTTCTTATGTGTATCTTGTGCTAAGATCTGAATTATTCCAGTTTCAGGATTGTATTTGTTCAGTTGTTTACTTCAAATGTTTTTGCGTGGAATTCAGCAACTGCCCATTGATTTCTATTACAAATTCCCAGCCAGTGGGATTTCTGTTAAGTGTGAGTGATTGGGTGTGAGCGATTCCCTGCAATGGACCAACACCCTGTCCAGGGGATATTGCTGCTTGCAGCTAGTGTTTCCTGCTGGGCTCTGGACCCACAGTGACCCTAAACAAGAATGCTTGAATGAATTTTGCATCAACATTGATTTCACTACAGCAGATTCCAGTTGTTGCTATTATTTTCAAAGTGGAGATAAATGCACAAAATGCCAGATGATCAATGGTGTGATACAGATGTAGCCAATATAGGTATAAAATGGGAACTGTTGAATATTCCTCTAGTCTGAGAGTCTTGTCAGATAAATTACTCGTACACACATCTAGAGCGTCCTCCTGTAATGTGGGCTGTGACAACAATAACAGTTCCTGCATGCTTGGCTTGATGATTATTTTTTGTCCCAGACGCACGGCCTTTCCAGGCAAAGCCATAGAGGTCCATTGTAAAAAGCGGCCAGAATCGGTCCCCGTTCAACTTCTCACCTGCAGCATTGTGGCCCGCGCAGCTCACTGAAGGGTAATTGGGGACTCACATTCTGGGACCAGCTTTGTCTTTGTTCCGCCGGCCGAATTCAGTGACCCTGATGTATGAGGTCAGAGCCGTGTTAATTGGTGCAGGGTGTTGCAGCTGCATGATTCTCAGTGTGGTTTTTTTTTTGGTCTGTGCACTCTTTGTCTGTGTGTGTATGTTTGAGTCGTTCATAAGGTTGAACTCATTTGTCATAATATTTTGTGTTATTTTATTCAGTCATACCTTGTATACAGTACAAAAAAATAATATAATATACATCACATGTAAGTAAAGAAACCCCACTAATCAATCAACCAATCAATCAGTTAATCAATCAATCGATAATTTAAATAAATCATTTTATGAGATACACTATATGTCCAAAGGTATGTGGACACTCCCTCTAATGAATGCATTCAGCAAATGAACCTATTCATGCATAATTCATGCAGGTGTGGAATAAAGGGGTAAAAAGCCCCCCCAGAACTGGGATGTGGAGCAGTGGAACTGTGTTCTCTTGAATGATGGAGCTTCATCCAGTACTTTTGTGATGAGCTGGGGAATTGAGGATGAGGTGGGGTGATGATTACACACCTTCATATGTGACTGAAAAGGCATTTCAAATTGTATATTAATTCATAAATATCGATAACTTACTAGTTATGCAGGAATTAAGGAATGAAAATGAATTGAACGGAGAAAATTATGAAGCAACCAGGATAAATATAGTGTCTGAACTTACACTTCAACCCAACCCTGACCATAACTTATTGAAATGGTCACCTAAACTCAACCTAAACTCTAACCCTCACCCTCACCATAACCACAGTGCAATATGAAATTCTTAATTCATCCATGAATTTATTTTTCTAGAAGCACCATAATAAATGGAGCATCATTTCCCTCACAGATGATCAAATATGTCAATAAATGTATAATATAATATATTATAATATAATATAAACAAAAAAAACTGTAAATGATTATTAAAATAATTCCTTTGTGAAAAAATTCATTCAAAATCTAGAGAAAGTCCTGTTCTGACAGTGAGCCCCAGTTCAAACCTGAACCAGAAAGGGATACTTTTGTCCTCCGATCTGGTTCAAATAAACCTGTAAATCATTTTTCTGTCTCAAAGCCGTGAGCGTCTCTTGACCCCCGTGCTGAAATCGAACACCCCTGCAGTGTTTGACGGCTCCTCCACCTGTCCCCCTGCTATTCTCCACACAGCTGTGTCTGGCCACACCTGTTGCCCTCTCAGGGCCACTGCGGCTCCAGTTGGTGCTGTACTTGTTTGGGACGTGTGCGGGACGCCTCGGCTCGCAGCTGTGTCGGCATGCAGTGAGAACATAATGATTTAAAGAGGTTTGTCCAGAGATGGAAAAGTTATTTTCAGCCTTCTCATGCAGGTTCCTGATTTGCCATTTAAAGCTGTGCACTGTAACCAGAACCTTAATCGAAAAAGCTGCATGAAGCCAGATTAGCAACAACATCTCAAACATGATTATAATGTGCTATCTGATTATAGGTCAGGGGTGAAGGGTTGCTTACAGTCTGGATATTTGCAGTGTGATTGACTAGAACTTAAATCTAATCTAAATCTAACAAATTACACATGGTCCGATTACATGGTCCAGAATACATAACTCGGTTGTTGTTTGTTCAGTCGTTCTTATGTTGAAAGTCTGCTCATACGTGTTCCTGGTTCGGCAAATCTGTAGGCACTGTAGATACGATTAACACCAGCCTATGAGTGATTACGCAATGTCAGTTCAGATTACAATTCACTTCTCTGTCAAATTTCAGTAGAAATATGAAACTGCCATTTGTCCATTGTTTGAAGTCTGTATATCAGAGACAATGATAATCATATTACATCAAATCATTGCCTGTATCATCTGTTTTAATGCTTTTCAACAATATTTTCACACACCTTGAAATAAGTGTGTAAAGAATCCCTCCAATCCAGCACTTTCAGCACTGCCACTCAAAGTAGTTCAGTTTTACTGGATGGTTGTCTTTATTTTAATGAGTTACAGCTGAAAGTTGTATATGTTAAATATTCCTTCACACTGCTTGTATTTAGCTCTTTTAAAAACCCAAGAAAACGCTAAAGAAAAGAAGTTTGTCTAATTTGTGCCTTATTTTTTACATTTTTGTATTGTCATCAGAAATGTTCATCTCCAATGCCGTCCTAAGTGCCATCAAAAATTCAACGGAGAGTCGGAGTAAGGTCTACTCTCAGTATTGTGTGTCTTGTAGTTATATAAGACATTGTTCTAGGCATTGTTCTTTTAATATACTGTATAACATGTTGAGGCCTTAGAACCAAAGGGGTGTATGTAGCATTCCACACATTTTTTCTGAATGATCAAAAAATTTGTTTGATATGACTTTGTTTACTGATTTCAATTTGAATAAATAACATTTTATTCACATATGGATGTCAGTAAAATTAACGAGCAGTATTTTATCAGGTATTCAAAAGATGCCCTTTTGGTATCAGCTTCTGATATTCTGTGAATTCCCGTTCAGTCCCATATCGATCAAGAATTCGTGTTTGTCACTGCGTGGCCGTTGAAAGAGCTGATGAAGAGCTTTTATTTGATATGTTAATCACCATTTACACCGAATGTCACTTACACCCCTTTGGTTCTTAGCACTCGACAGTTAATACATATATACCTGTAAATGTAATACAGCCATATGCTCTGACTTAATTCCACAGTTATACTTTATTCCAAACTGAACAAAATCACCATCATTAATATTGCTGAGTGGAAATGACTGCAGGAGGATTTCATTACAGGAACAGATCTGTCAGGCAGGGTGGATTTGGGAGGAATATAGGATTTCTGGACAGCATAGATAAGATGAATTGTCTTGTACTATGAAAAAGGGTTAGATAACATTTCCTGCAATAAGTAGTACTTAAGAGTCTAACTATTCCAGCAGTGAATCCAAAAAACTGGAACATCTCTAAACTTCATAATGATAAGCTTTCACATTTTTTGGAAGAGTTCATATATAACACCGCATTAATAATACATAACACAAAAACTGAAGCATCTAAAGTCTTACATACTCCTCACAAAAAAGGTGTGGGACAGAGGTCTATCTTCTGGACATATGGTTCTAGGACATTTTATAGATCATGTTTTTTATAAAGTGTAGTTTGGTTCTTCAGTCTCCTTATATATATTTAATAGCACACATACATATATATATATATATATGAAATACTTTTTAAAATAAAAATACTCTAATGTAAAATAATTTAAATAATTATATATATATATATTACATTTATATATATTATATATATATATATATATATATATATATATATATATATATATATATATATATATATATATATATATATGAAATACTTCCAACTACAAGCTAAATACAGTACAATTATTTATTCCTCTTTCCATAAAAACTGATTGTTGTATTTGGACAAATCTCCACAGTACAATACAGTGGAGGGCAACTATGAGCTGTGATGAAAATACTGGATTTCCACCCTGATTATGTGCTGATTGATTTTGGATTTATTGATTTAATTTTTGTTTTTTAAACTATTGGTCCAGAATAAACCAATTAAAATCTATTATGGTTCCTGCGTAAATGCTCCATAGTTCAACCAATCATTACAGCCTGAATTAGTTTGGTCGCTCACATATCCCCTGAACAGGAAAATACTGTAATGGTGTACAGAATACTGCTGTAACTTCCAAACCTAGAGTTCTCTGAGTTATCTTGCTCAGTGGCGTAACGTTGCCCACTTTGAGAAGTTGTGCTTTTAGCAAATGCAGAGAAATGCTATGTCTGCAGCAAAATAAATATAAAAAAAGCAAAGAATTTGACAATCAGCTAATACAGTATATAATATTTTACACAATATCAGATACCGGACACAAAACAACAGCTTTAGTCCACAATATTTAACAGTATTATTCCACGTTTCTGTAGCTGGTTGGTTTTACATGGGTTTGCTAAAATTGATCATGTTTCAATACCATGTTTCAAGCATTTAATGCTCTTTTATTCACCAAGTCAAAACCCAAAGACTGTGGCTTCCACAAAACTACGGTGTGACACAATAGTGGAGTTCTGCATTTCGGTTTGAAAGGACGGTGCAAGGCTTTGATCATGATCATGATAATGGCAGCACCACGCACGTTTTGAGTGGTCCAAAAAGCTTAAATTCCACTAACTGAATAACACCAGTGTCCTGGGCCTCCATCGTGAACCCTTGACTCGTGCACCGAGAGCGTTTTTGGAGGGGAAGGGGGCGCGGGGGTAGGACGACCCAGTCAGGACAACAGAGAGAGCTCAGAGGCTGATATTGTCCCCTCTGTCCTAAATAACTTACAGGCTATTTGTTTTGGCAGACACGTTTATGATGGGGAACATGCTGTCCAAAAGCTGACAGGAAAGTTTCTACATGCCTGCCAGGAATCGCAGTGTGAAAGAGACATGGAGGGTCCTTTAAGATGAGGAAAAAGTAGCTCGCATGAACCTTACTTGACTTTACACCACGATAACAAGCCGAATCCAGAGCAAACAGGGTACGTTGCTCTCTTTTATACTAGTTTTTAAGTCTTCCTCAGCTGCACAGTGTCACTGTAAGTGACAGTCTGCCAAAATCAATCCATCATGATAAAAGCAGGAGTTTTCAGAGCAGCAACATTCCTCAGAAATACTGTTGCTTGGAAAATAAGGGGAAAGGCATAGTTGTTAATGATTATTCAGTTACAGTGTGTGCTGCAGTTCACAATTTCAATTTGATAAATATAAAACATTCAAAACCTGCCAAAACATTTCACACGGTGTGTTTTTCCCAAGTATGTACTAACCGGGATGTTATAAGTGCCACATATATATCAAATAAGCTCATAAACACACCACATGTCCAAATGTTTACAATTCTCTTAGAATGCATTCATGCAGTTTGCAACCATTGCTGACACACGTGCTGACAAATGCACACACCTTTGTCTAGTCCGTGTACAGAAGCACTGCCAAAAGAATAGGACCCTCTGGAGCAGATAAACATGCCATTCAAGGCATGACTACAGGGATCTAAAGCTCCCCAGTATTGAGCTGTGAAGAAGTGGAACTGTGTTCTCTGGAATGATGGTGCTCCATCCGATGCTTTTGTGATGAGTTGGGGAGTTGGAGATGAGGTGGGGTTGTGATCACCCAACATCCTGAGCTCACTAACACTCTTGTCACTGAATGCGAGTCTTACAGCAATGCTCCAACTTCTAGTAGAAGGCCTTCCCTGACCAGTAGAGTCAGTTACTCCAACAGACGCAAAAACAATTTAATTAATTTAATTAATTTAATTTAATTCTAAAATTTTGATTAGGTTATTCCAAAACACCTCATCGTATTCGCTGTCAATCACTGGGAGGGGTTTGCATGTCTGTTTTTGATCTTCAACTTGCTGCATATGAGAAGCCATGGCCTGGTGGTTAGGGAACCAGTCTTGTAACTGGAGGGTTGCATCACTGAACTGGCAGGACATGACTGAAGTGCCCTTGAGCAAGGCACCTGACTCCCCAGCTACTCCCCAGGCGCCTGGTTAGGCCGGGACCACTGCCTGGGCATGTAGGCTCACTGCACCCTAGTGTGTAATCACTCAGTGTGTGTGTGTGTTTGTGGATGGGTTGAATGTAAACACAGTTGGGCTTTGAGCAGCTTTTCCTTATTGCATTAAATTTAAGCTTTGTATCTTGGCCAGGTTTGGAGATAAAGACAGAGAGGCCAAGCTGAGATGGTTTGGACATGTGTTGAGGAGGAAGAGTGGATATATTGATGAAGAATGTTGAGATGGAGCTGCTAGTGTAGAAGGAGAAGAGGAAGACCTCAGAGAAGGTTTATGGATGTAGCGAAGGTGGACATGGAGACGGTTCTTGTAACAGTAGAGGAGGCAGGGGACAGGGCAAGATGGAGGCAGATGATACGCTGTGGTGACTCCTAAAGGGTGCAGCTGAAAGAAGAAGATCTTGGCCAGGTGAAAAGGCAGTCTATGGAAGAAGGCACTGGAGAGAGGATTTAAACTCCTTCTACAATAGCCAGATTCCAGGTCCTGAGGCAGAAAATGATTCCTGCAGTTTTGCAGTACCACCAACATGTTTGGAATGATGTTGGTATGTTACAATGAAATGCAGTACTGGCTATACAGCAGATTAAAAGGACTCTTTTACAAGTAGTCCCTTTTCCTAATGAGCTATAAACAGTGTGACCATTTACGGGGTTTCCTTTGCTGCTAAGGAGATGATTACTTTGACACATGGACAATTTGCATGCTGAACAGCTACTAAATGAATGAAATGATAGAACAAAGATGTGTTATGTATTCCAGTAAGGTCCCCTTAGTATGCTTTGTTAAGAATCTGAAGCCATTAGTTGTGCTACTCGTATATACAGTAAATCACTGAACTATATATAAATTATAATATTAATATGAAATTGTAAACTCAGTACACATTCAGCACCTGTGCTTGTCATACTGTAATTCTGCCACTAGAGGCACACTGAAGGCACGAGTGTGAAGTATTTCAGAATTCAGGGGAGTTGGTGGGTTCACTGGTTACAGTTTTGATTCATGAAGGTTAGCAGTAACGTTGCATAAGCAGTGACAAAAAGTAACAGGAGTGTTTTCAGATCCTGAAAGCACACAGATTTGTGCTGCCTCAGTACATCAAAATCTTCCTCCAGAAACTTTCCTTGTCCTAATTTCCAGTGACTTAATAAAACATCAGCTAAATGCAAGGAGACATTCATCCAGGAAAGTGTGTGTTAAACGAAACATTCATATTCATCCTAATTGTAAAGTACATTAACTATAAAAAAAAAAAAAAATAGCCTTAGATTTACTTACCTGAAATAAATCTGAAAATAATGTACACAAGAGTAGCTCAGTCAACACCTAAAAACAAATAGTCTAGTTTGTGTCTATGGTAGATGACTGTAGCATTGCCAGCATGCCAACTCCACCATATTATAAAGTCGAACCATAAATCAATACTGTTAAATAGTTTTAAAAATAAATAATGATTGTTTAGTAGTATAATTGCTATATATGTGTATATATATATGAGCAGAGAGAGAGAACACACACAATATCATTGGTTTATATATATATATATATATATATATATACACATGTGTGTGTGTGTGTGTGTGTGTGTGTAGATATAGAGGAGATAAGAATACAAACACACACATATTATATATATATATATATATATATATGTGTGTGTGTGTGTGTGTGTGTATATATATATATATATATATATATATATATATATATATATATATATATATATATATATATATGTGTGTGTGTGTGTGTGTGTGTGTGTGTGTGTGTGTGGCTTAATGTACCACAAATTGTGATAGTTTTACACAATCTTTTTTCAAGCTCTTAGTCTTGTGATTTAGAAAGCAGTCCGAGACAAAACACTCCTTATAACTGTTGTCTGAATGGGTGAATGGGTGGAGCCAAACGGGGACATATGTAAATGTGCTGGTTAAACATTTCATTCCGAATATTTGTTAGGAAGTATTATGGCATTAAGGCCACAATAAACCTCTTGCTTAACCATAAGCAGTGTGTAGTGGACCGTTCTGAAGATCTTTGTACCACTAGGGTGAACAATGGCTGCTGACGTATGTAACCCCCTCATGCTTCTATGGGCATTTACAGCTTTGGTTGAAAGTTATGAGTTCAAACCCAGGGTTGCAACACCAAACATTGTGACGGGTGAAGAACTGTAAAGCTCTTTAACCCCTTGAACCTTTTTTATTATTCAGCTATTAATTCTATAAACAGAAACTTGTGGATATCTTCTGGAGTCCCACAGGGTTCTGTTTAATGGCCAGTGAAACTAAGTTGAAGTTATTTTTAATGAAATTAATTATTAAAATGAATTATTATTTCATTATTTTAATTCATTATGATTTGGGGACAACAGACACAACTTTAGAGTGACAACATCTGGACATACATATGAGGACAGTTTTGCAGATGAATGTGCACGGCCTTGTGAGAGTATATTAATCCCTAATATTACTCTACTATAATAAACTTATTAGGTTATTTCTCTCTCTCTCTCTCTCTCTCTCTCTCTCTCTCTCTCTCTATCTATCTATCTATCTATCTATCTATCTATCTATCTATCTATCTATCTATCTATCTATCTATCTATCTACCTATCTATCTATCTATATATATATATATATATACGTATTTCCAGACTATAAGCTACTGCGACTTATAATGAGGTGCAGATTTTCTTCTTATATATGTTATTTTCCAGGTTTTTTTTTTAACTTTGTGGGTACGGCTTATATTCCGGTGCGGCTTATAGTCCGGAAAATACGGTATATTGGAAGAAAGAGTTGCTGGAATGGAATGAAACTTGTGTGAATGTAATGACGAGGCCCCTGTTGGGCCTCTATCCTGGACCCAAGATGAGATATGGTTCGTCATGGAGGCACACAGGGTCTGTATGGCATCATGCAGTACATTTACCCACAGATGTTACAGCTGGTCTCGTAAATGCTTGATTGTCAATAAATCTATCCTGCAGGCCAAGGAAGTGTCTCAGTTTGGCAGAGACATTCCTGGCAAACCCTTGCTGTGTGTAGGTGCATTATCTTGCTGAAAAATGCCAGTTGGAAGCCATGCAGGACATGGCTGCTGGATGTCCTGTAAATATCACTGAGCTCCTAATGTCCCAAGGTCATTTGAGATGGCTCCCCAGATCAACACACCAGTAGTTCTATACTCAAACCCACCTGGAGGGTCCTAAATCCCAGTGTCCACCAGCTACTGTGAATCATTTGGTTCATACAAAGAACCTTACTGTATGGAATGAAACAATGCGTAATTGAATTATTTAAGGGGTTAAGTGACAAAAACAACTCTGGAAGGTAAATTGTTTTGTGAATGGTGTGCATGAGGGTGTTTATTGCATGTAGCGTATTGTCGGAGGCCAGCATGGGGTTCCGCTCCGCTCTGTAGGGCAAGAATAGGATTCATGCCCTCTTTTCTCACCCCAGAGCTCATATTTGTCCCACTTCACATGGCCAGTGCCGGTGCCTGATGGAACCCTCTGCTTTTCATCTCAGATCGGCCCACTCTCCTCCCCGCTGACATTTTGCAGCTGAATGCCAAACAGAGCCGGGGATGGTATGTTCGACACTGACCTGTCCATGACCCCTCAGCTGCACTTTACACTCCCCCACTGGGCGTGTCAGAGTGGACTGTTTAAAGGCTGCTGTGTATGTGTGATTGGTTAAGTGTTGCTTGTGTGAGTGGGTGTGCGTGTGTCTCTGTGAATGTGTGTGTGTGTGACTGGTGAAGTGTTACTCATGTGAGTGTGTGTGTGTGTGTGTGTGTGTGTGTGTGTTTTGTCTGTGAAGGAAAACCAGGCAAATATCATTTTAATAAAACTATATTTCATTTAAACATATGCTATATAGTACATATGGAAGACTGTAGGTTTGTAAACACACACACACACACACACACACACACACACACACATATGCATATATGTTCCAAGAATTTTCCTGTCGTCTGGGATTTTTGCCACTGTTGCTATGAGCGTACACTTCCATACACATACAATTGAAATTCCTTTTTAAAGGAACATCTTAACATGCCTGGAAACAAGTCAGATGGGCAAAGATATCTTAGGTGAAAAGAAGGGAGCAGAATTTAATGAGAAACATCTCCAACTGTTAATCATGGGGGTGGGTGAATAATTCTGGAATTGCTTTGCAGCCAGTGGGAGAGAGAACATTACACTGGTAGAGGGAAGAATGGATTCAATTAAATACCAACAGATTTTGGAAGCAAAGATCTCAAAATCCACCGTTGTCTTTCTCAAGAGGAGCAAACAGAAGGTTTCCCATTGCCCTTACATTCCCCTGATCTGAACATCACTGAATCTGTGGCTGGACCTCAAAAGAGCGGTGCAGCAAGACCACACAAGCATCTCACAGAACCAGAAGTTAATTCCCTGATCCATGCTGCTCATGCTGCTACAGAAAGTGCTTCAATGCTGTGATGATCATCCAAGTGGGTGATACTACACACTAACAATGCAGAAAGCACAAACTTCTATATATAAAGCAAGAAGGACACACACACACACACACACACACACACACCACACACACACACACACACACACACACACACACACACACACACACACACACAACACATACCTACACTTGTACTTTGCAGGGAGGGAATAGGCAGGGTTGACCTTCATCATGCCTGCAGATTACAGCCTTAACAGGTGTGTGTGTGTGTGTGTGTGTGTGTCAATATGTATCAATAATGTATGTGTGTGTATCAATATCAATAATATAACAATAATATGTTTAGTGTTTGTGTGTGTGTGTGCGTGTGCATAGGTGTTTGTGTTTGTGTTTTTGTTTGTGTGGATGTGTCGGAGTACGAGTGTGTATGTGTGTGAGAAAGAGAGAGTGTGTATAACATGACTGTGTGCTGGTCCCAGCATCAGGCTCTCAGGGAGATGTGTGACCGGCCATCCTCAAGTTGAGGGTTCATCCTCAGTTCAGAGGGAGTTCAAACATCGGTCAGCTGGATACTCTCTCTCTCTCTCTCTCTCTCTCTCTCTCCTTCTCCCTGTTAAGCAATCATGCTGCACAAATACACTGATGTATTAAAATCTTCAGCTAGCTTGTTTTTACAGACTCTGCCAGCAGTGCAGTCCGAGCGTTATCCTCCTCTCAGGGCCGAGCTCACTGTACATTAATGTGATATTCTTCATATATTCTGATTATAGCTGGTTAAACAAGATATGTTTGGCGTCTGAAATGAGCTTCTCCAGTTTTGCACTGGGGCAAGGAAGGTAATGGATCTAGCAAATGACCGGAACTAATGTAATTAAAAAATTCAGCTTGTGATATTTCAGCATCAGTCTTTGTACAGTCTTACATTTTTTTTTCAACCACCCTGTGACACACTAAACACTTCCTAGTGCTTTCTATGATGGAGAGATCTCCGCAGCTCCAAAGCACAACACGTCCACCCCATGCATACAGTCGGTATGAGGTTCTTGTGCTGGGTTTGTGTCAAATGTGTCTTCTATTACTGTGCCCAAGTAATTCAACTTTGGATTCTGCATCTGTCCAGTGCACATTGATTCAAGTCCTGCACTTGGTCTAGATGTTCTCTGGAAAACTTTAGTCCTGCCCTAACGTTCTCCTGACAGCAATGGTTATCTCGCTGCACGCCTCCCATGAAAATCCGACTTGCTTTGTCTCTTTCTGATGATAGATGCTCCACTTTATCATCAACTGTGGTGAGAGCAACCTGTAGGTCCTGTTATGATATTTTCGGTGTATTGGAGACTTCGTTATGCATCTTGTGATCTGCTCTTAGGCTGCACTTGCTATCTGTAATTAATCTGCACATATTTTCATATTTTTTCTTATTTATAATATTGTAAATACTTTATTTATTATCCATTTCTTGTACTGAGGGCCTTGTTATCACTTAGATGCTGCAACGTTGTAAATTTCCTCACTGTGGGACTAATGAAGGTTCATCTTATCTTATCTTATCTTATCTTATCTTATCTTATCTTATCTTATCTTAAATCCCTTATCAGACTCATCTGCATCTACTGAGAGCTCCTTGGATCTCCCCATGGTGAACCCACTCAATTCATCAATCAAGAGCAAACCAAACTAATGTCTGAGGTTTAAATAATCCTCTATAATGACGTCCTCTCTAATCGCTTGTAGCTGATGTGCTGCACCTGATTCTAGACATTTTAAGTAGTACAATAAATTTTAGTTAGGTCAGCCCCAATCTTCAGTATAATTAAAATGAAGATCAATGTCCACATTTGGGGACATATTAATATTACATATGATGAACCTGAGAGACAGGGACCGCCGGTGCGTTCCACAGCTTGTGAATGAAAACCACTTCAGAAGTCAATGCAGGTCCTTCTGAAACAGTTTCTCAACAGGGACCTGCAGACCATCAACATACTGCAGTTCCCGGCTCTCTGACTATGAACAGATTGTCTGTCTGAAGCTTCCTGACAAACATACGAAAAAAGGCTGCATAAAGTCCTTTAACCTCCTTTTAATGTGTTGTTAGTGCATCAAACATCACAGAAAATCAAGCAGGTTCTGATAAAAAAAAGAAAAAGAAAAAGATGCAGTGTCACAGTCCATCAGTTTTGGACTTGAATGACATCATTATTACTGTACGTGTGTGTTCATTTTCACTTGACGTTTTCTTTCATGTGTAAAAATCAGACTCTGTATGAAAGTCCCAAAGTCGTTTTAATGACTGTCCACCAGTGTGTTCTAAGGGTTCCGACAACAAAACATTGGCAGTACATGCTACATGTCCTGCAAGTTGTGTGGTTGGGTCTCCATAAGCATCAGTGAGCCTTGGGGATCCATGAGCCTGTCACCGATTCCTCGGAGCACCTTTGATAGGTACTCACCACTGCATAACGGGAGTAACCCACAAGACCCGCTCAGTGTTGACGTTTTAGAGATCTTCTGACCCAACTCTCCAGCCATTACAGTTCCGTGCTTGTCACAGTGGCCCAGACTCTTTTGCTTGTCCATTTCTCTTGCTTGCAACACATCAACTTCCAGATCTGACTGTTCATTCGCTGACAGTCAGTGTCAGTGGTGCTAATGTTATGGCTGATCAGTGCATGTACCCCTCCATTATGAATGGATTTTAGGCCCAAATCCTTTAAAGGCCATCATAAAACAGTGTCTTAGGCCATGTAGCTCTTAGAGGCACTAGATTTTCTGACATCTGGTTCAATTCTCCACCACTGTAAACAGATCTGACCCTGTATGTTTTTCTGCAATGCTTCATTTCCAATCTAACCATCTGACTGACATTTTAAATATTCAATTATGCAGAAATGTTAAAGACAAAGTGGAATTCCCCTATAAGACACTTTGTCCAGGATAAGTGCAGTTTTGTTCTGCACTGAAACCCAGGGAAGCAATAACATGGTTACGTCACTCAGCCGTCATGCGGATGGTTGTGTATATATACACACCACTGATGTGGTTCTTCTCAGCAAAGATATGCAGAAGGCTTTATTGTGTCACTCCAGATTTTCCACCATCATTGGCAGAACACAATGGAGAGGCTGAGGTGCAATTTAACAGATATGTCCTTCTGCTAATCAGCACTGCATGTGGCCAATTGAAGACTTGACCCAAAAATGAAGAGCCGATCAGGTTAAATGCTTCATTCTGAGATGAAAAGACCAAAAATAAATGTCCTGAGGCTAAAAAAGACTGGACCCGCTTTGGCCTTAAAGTGGGAGCTGTTGGATCCAATAGCTGTACTGTAAAAACGGGTAACATCAAGCTGATTTAAAATGATAAAGTAATGGGTTACTCTTTTATGGTGAAATTCACTTAGTTTAGTCACAAGTTCTCCTCTCTTGGTTCTACGTCTCAGTTTGATTGACAAACCATATTGTCTTGAGCCTCAAAAGCATTAGTAAATGAGCTGCAGCTGTAATTCATCACATATTGTTGCATCTGTGTTCCTCCCACTTCATTTGCTTCCTGTTTTTTCCCATCTACAGGTTAGAACTATAACATGAAGACTGGCTTTCCGATGCTCAGACTCCTGACCATGGAGCACTGTGCTGGTAGCCATTTCGGCCCTGAGCCCTCAATGTGAGGGCAGAATCACACCTTGTGTTCTCAGCTTTGTTAGTCAGGAATTCCTTGACAGACCAGCACAAATCACATACAGTTAGAAACTGCAGAACCTACTCTTTCTAACAGTAGCGATTATCTTGTGGTGCAGTGAAGCATCTGAGAGTAATTAATTGTGGAAAATCATACTTTTATAAAATGTATAACAGTTTTTAAAAGCTCATGTATTTAAAATCTAATATAATAAAGCAGTTTTTATTACCTGAGATGTTGGTCAAGTTGGCCCTGAACAAATAATTTCAAGTTTTGGGCTGCTATGACAAGCAGTTTTAGAGATTGATATGGATCCAAGAGGCAAAATCAGCCAAAAGATTAAGATTTTTTGAATTTTTGAATACATTTTGTCACAGTAATAAGGTATATTATACAATGTCATATCTTGTTTTGATTCTCAGCTTATAGACACCAATCTGCAACTTTTTTGTTCAGAAATCTAGTCTAAATCTTGAATGTGAAGTCTCCACATTCAAAAATAAGTAAAAAAAATGTTTGGCAATTTTTGATAACAACTTCATCACTTTCATCAAGATATTAAACTGATAGTATGGACACATCAAATAATTACATATTTAAGAAGCCAAAGGCCTTCTGTAAAGATATCATCGTGTGCCATGTGACTATCTCATGTAATTACTGTGTTATTACAATAAAAAAGGCAATGACAAAAACACACAAAAACACAAAACTTGTGTAGCGAGGGCTCAAAGGGTTTTAATGGGATTTGAACTTGTGATCTTTCTCTTTCTCCAGCAGGCAGTTAGACAGTTGCTCCACTCTAGATCTGGGTTTCAATCAGAAAATTCTCCAGAACGCCACTGTTTGGCTCCTAACTGGGACTACAAACGAGGGAACGCATCTCACCTCTATTGGCTTCCCAACATTGGTTACCAGACAAATACAGAGTTGATTTAAAGATAATACTGTTTGTTTTTTAAGCTCTACATGAAAAATCTCCTACATATATCTCTAAGCTTTTGTCTCCGTTCATAACCACCTGAACATTCAAGACTCAAGTCCAAAGGTGACAGAGGTTTCTCTATTGCTGCCCCTAAACTGTGGAATAACCTGCCTGTTTTTATAGGACCTCATCCTCCACTGATGTCTTTGAGTCTAGATTAAAGATGTATCTCTACTCCCAGGCTTTTCAGTCCACCCGATAAGTTGCATGAAACACTGTTACAAACACTCTGTTAAACATATTTTATATTTTAATACCTCTGCTATTTGAACCTATATTAACTATATATTAAGTTATATTAGTGACTTTTTGTTACCTGTTACATTCATTTTATTATATTTTCTTAAATGTTCAGCACATTGTTTGGCTCTTGTAGTCTTGAAATCTGCTTTAAAAATAAAGGTGATGACTGTGAGCTGTGATTTTAACATAGTGCAACCTTCACGCCAAGTCTGGTGAGTTTTCTGTCCCTCAGTACTATGTAAATGGGGCTAGAAACACCCTTTCTTTTCCTCTGCTCCCTGTCCACTTCTCCACTCTTTAATTCCCCACCTTCACACAAGCACTTATTAGCAAAGGAAACTATAGTCATATATAGGTCATGAACAGACTGCTATGCCCCTGGACATACGGCTGCATAGTGCAGCTGTAATTTCTCACTGTCATTCCCCAGCCTTTCCCGTCTGCTCCACCATATATTTCCTTTAACCTTCATAACTTTATAGTCAGCAGGTTGCTGGTCATGTAATCTTTTGTGTTGTACTTCTAACAAGATGAGCTTTTCTACCGTTGTAGAAAAACTATGATAATGGAGCTTGGATTGGTCATTTTGATTTTAACGCATTCAAAGTTGTAAAAAAAATAAAAAGTGTTAAAGACATCATCACACTGCTCCACTCCAGAGCTGTGAGGTCATGTATATTTCTGTGTCGGAGAAATAGTTGGAGAAAACTACATTTATTCAGAACTGTGTTTTGATGAGTGGCCCTACGGTCTAACTGCTGATCAGCGAGAGTGGGGACGTTATAGGTTCAAATCCCAACAAGGCCTCAGTGCTTCATTGTGAGAAGTCTCCCAGTCTGGGGACGTCATGAGACAGGGACAGAGGAAGGAGCCACAAATTAAACATCTTACACAATTTAAATCTGTGTCAGTTGCAGCTTATTTACTGTTTCAATGACCAAACTGAGATGCAGTTTGTAAAAAATGTTAAGAAATCGTTTGACTTAACTAGGTTGAGTTAAGCTTTGTAGTCAGTTACTGCTTAATTTTAAGCTCGTCTGTGTTTAAAGTTTTCACAGTTAAATCTCACATGTATTGTGTTTGTGCCTCCCTTTTAATGTGGCTGCTCAACTGACCTCTCCAGGCTCTGCCCTCGAAGGCTTTCTCTTCTAACTACTGTTATGAGGTTGTATAATCTTTAGAGAACAGCCCCATAAAGTTCTATTCTATTCTATTCTATTCTATTCTATTCTATTCTATTCTATTCTATTCTATTCTATTCTATTCATTCACAGGAACTGTAACACACAATTCAGTTTTTTTGTCCAAATACAGGGATTAGTTTTAAATTAAAGGTGTAAAATCACATTGTTATAACCGATCAGGTGTAGATGAATGAGCCAATCTTAGCATGATGGAAAAGGGTTTGTAATATTAGCTATAACAACACAGTCCACGTGGAAAATGTAGAAGTTTAAAGTGGAAACTCAACTTTATACAGTGGATCTAAAGTCTAGTCTTGGAATACTGAGCTTTCTGAACGGAGATTCTGCTTTGAACGTAGCATTTAGTCTAGGACTAGGCTTAATCCAAAACTAAAATCATTCGTAGATGATTTGGCTGATTATTCACTGGATTGTTACTTCTTGTAGTATCTAATTTGATTGATTTGGTAATGTTGACTGTTGGGAATTTAGTGTCCACTATGAATTACTGAGTAACTACTATGAATAACTGCTATGAATTTTGATACTTTTATAATTTATTCAGTAACTACTACAAATTACAAAGTAACTACTATATATTATTCTGTGATTGCTATAAATGATTCAGTAACTGTTATAATTTATTCAGTATCCACTGAGTAATTCATTTTCTACTTTAAATTATTCAGGAGCTATTCAAGAAGTCCATAAATATGATGAATTATTAAATAAATATTATGCATTTCTCAGTAACTATTCAGAATTATTCAACATTTATTCCCAAAGATTCATTATCTGTTTTAAAATTAAAAATCCATCATGGCCTTTGAACTAAATGAACTGGATTTGCAATAAAATGTACAGTATTTACATGATGTTTAAGTAAATGTATTTTGTCTTTTTTACTGTCCTTTTTCTATTACTATTAAAAAAATAACTATTTTACTGTCATTTTACTCTTCTAATGCCACGAAAACACAACAACAGCAACCAATTTCAAACATCTCATCTACTTCCAAGTGCAGATGCTGTGTGGACTGAAAGCTTAGAATGTGAACTTGAACTTTTGAGCTACAAAAGAGAAATAATTAAACAAAATGTAAAAACAATCGAATACATAATACTGACCTTATAACTCTCTGGAGATCCAAAACGGACTCTTCCGTCTTTCTGGTCATTAATGGAACGAACCCAAGCACATGTTCACACAGAGAAATTAGTCAGGGGTTGATTGCGATGTACCTGATGCGTCTTATTTGAATAAGAGGTTGCAGACTTGGCTCTTTGCCTGGCTTCCTTCAGTGTGTATTGCTGAGTTTCTTTTTGCATGACAGATCGAAGCTGTTCTTTATGGTCTGAGTGCGACCTTTGTCAACCCCGCAAATTAGCTAGAAGCATATCAGCTGCGCTGGCCCTTTTCTGCACTGTCCTATTAGCTGAGTAAAGCAAAGTGAGGGTCCCCCTTAAGTAACCTTATCTTGTAATTGGGTTCAAGGTTAAGTGACCCGAGAGCAGTGAGATGCAGGGTTAAGGTCGGGGTGACAAGGGACGGGGCAACATTTAATCACAGAAATCAAGGACTGAAGCTCTGGCCGTCTGGGGTAGGGCCAGGGTCCAGTCTGCAGGGGCTGTTGCCGGGCAACCTGTGCTCCAGACAAGGTCTGCCAGGCTTTTAACCTCAGTCCAAATCGATAGGGACAGTGCCGTGGCTAATATTCATCTTACAAATGGGAAAATTAAGCAAGGGCAGGTCCCGGGCTTTCCCCTTAGCTGCCTGAGAGTTTTATCTGAGCCGTCTAATTGAAACGTATGAGAGGTAAAAAAAAGGGACAATGAATGGAACGTGGCCCTGACAGCTTTTCACTTGAGTGACTCCACCACATTAGCTGCCCACTGAGAGATGAATGGCCCGCGGTGACTTGGGTTCAGCCGGAGTGACCCGCAGGCCACTCTATGGCCAAGGGCGAGGAAATAGAACAAGAATAAATTGCTGGAGAATAATGGATCATAAACATCTGCCTTGTAGGCCAATCCATCCCTCTGCAGCTCCATCTGTTCACAGTTACTACAATGAATATATATAATTAAAAATACTAGAAAAAAAGGTTGTGATTAGAGCAGTACAAGTAGAATAATACATAAAATAGCCCAAACATTTTCAATCTAAGAATTGCTCTCGTATATATATTCAATGCTTAGTATATTGTGGAACACTACATGTATCATTCATGTTCTTTCCAGAACAGCTGCACACCTCTGGATGCAGATGAACTAAAGCATATATGCTTCATGATTAATAGCAGCATCTAAATTAAGGTGGAATTTCACTGATTTTATTTTATTTCTGCATAAACCTGGGTTCAGATGGCATATTCTGCTCAAATGTATTATCCTGTAGAAAGACATAGGTTCTGCAGGTTCCACTTGTTCTACCAGGGCTGATGTTTTTCTGCTTGTGGCAAAAAAGAGGGTGTGCACTAGGCTGTGTGTTACTACAGTTTAACACAGATGTGCTGATAAAAGCACTGGGATTCTGTCATTCATTGCTTTCTTTTTGGGATTCGTTCAATTTACAATGGGGTCCATCATTAGGAGCCATAATGTGGTTTGCATGTTCTCCTCCCAGCAATGAGGTCTTGGGTTCTAGTCCCCATCTGGGTGGAGGTTCCATGTTTTCTCTGTCTGTGTGGGTTAGTGCTTGTGATTTGTGAACATTGGTGCTCGGAGTGGTGGACAGATCAATGCACAATGTCACAATGGCACTTCAGTCATGTCCTGCCTGTTCAGGGAATCAAACCAGCGACCTTCCAGTCACAAGGCTGGTCCCCTAACCACAACTCATGGCTGGTGCCTTGGTGATTAATATCAAACTTAATATTAAGTTTGATGGCTTGCAAGTATGCACATGTGCTTGTGTGGTCAAATCAGTGGACATTTTCATTGAAAACAAATGACGGTTCAATCAATCCTAGCAGGGTAACATCAAGTCATTGAGAGCCTTGAGGATTGAACATTAGCTAGAACACAACTGCTAAGTTAGTGTTTTAACTTAAACAGTTATAAAAAGCAAAAAATCAAGACAATAACTATGAAGACTTTATAACTGACTTAATTACTATTTCATACTTTAACTCACAAAACTGCCATATTTTTATTAAAGTGATATATTTGAAACCTTATTTTTAACTTTGATACTGAAGCGTAATTTAGTCAAACCCGAATTTAAATGTTAAATGTTTGCTGATATTTGCTCATATTCTGAATGTCCCTTACTTGAAAACATTGCTAGCAATGACAGAAGTTCAGGAATAATTGGGGGAGGGGTGTATTAAAACAGAGGATGATCCCTTTTTGATCCCTTATTTTGTAGGATTTTATAAGCAAATTGGAGTGAATGCCAGTTGCCAGCAGGCTTTTGTTGGGGCATTAATTAGTGATTAAGCCTTATTAATGGTGAGCTGCGGACATCTGGTCCACGTTTCAGCCACTTCACTTGCATTCTCTGCTATCGTGACTCAATGGCACAGTTCGATCGATGTGTATCATACAAATCTTTACTTTGCTGTTATCTGTTTTCGCTTCAGTTGGGACAAAGTTACATAAAACTAGTCTTTGTCAAGAACTAACCAAGAAAAGACTAAAGGGTGACTAAGAACTATCAGTGGCATCCAACGCTTGGGAGCAGCCTTCCTACTGAGATTCGATGCATCCCTTCCATACTGATATTAAAGACTAACGGTTTAATTTAAGTAATGGTTTAATTATTTGGTTATTAGGTTCATGGATTGTCTCCCTTCTTGAAAATAGCACCTTGGGTCCACTTTGTGTCCAGCAGATGATGAGTATTCCCCACCTGAAGTCTTTCAAACTGATAATCAGCTGACCTCATCAAAAGTAGCAGAGCTCTTCATTAACTGCCACGTATGCAAAACCTCCAAACTGCAATGGTGATGTCTGAGCTTTGAAAATAAAGCATTGATTTCATTGAAATTAACATAATTTTCAATGAATTCAATGAATATGAAATGTTTATATTACATTTTATTATCAGCATGTGCAACATTTATACCATACTGATTTTTCAGTTCATAAAAGATCAGGCTCTACGCAAGATTCTGAATCCTAGAAGATTTAGGATTTCTAGAATTTGGATTTCTCTAGAATTTCATCAATTCCTCAGGAATTCACTGCTTTGAGTCGGGTTTTATAGAGTTATTTTAAAGTTGACTAGAGCTGAGGAACTGTAACCACTGTCAGCAGTGGTTTAGTCCAGCCTTGACTGGTGCTTGTAACCTTCTTTCAGGTCCTGGCCACAACATATCCTCTCTCAGTTTATTGGCTGCTGTCTTTGACCTTAGAGTGACCCCTACCTAACCCCTACCCTAAATACACTATGAAAATAAGTTCCCACTGAAGGTGCCACACTAGTCCGAGTGTACTACACACTCCCATGAGGCCTTGGAAAATACCTACCAGTGGAAATGTCAACGTTTGAGAAGAATTCTGGGGGAATTAAATATATAAAAAGTGAATAAATCTGGTTAAATGTAGCTTTTACAACATTCATAAAGTAACTTTAAGTTCAGTTACACCTTAATTTGGATTTGAGAATGCTTGCAAAACTCCAGTCCAAATATGTAATATTTCTTAAAAGCAAGCTCAGTTTTCTGCAAATGGAATGAAATAATTCTGTATAAAATTTAATAAAATTCAGAGAAGGCATATCATCACTGTCTAATGAAAAACATGTGTCTCCAAAATGGACACTTTACCAGAGAAAGCAAAAATGAATGAATGGAAATGAAAAGGAGAGTAATTAAGTAATGTTGGAGCATTTCTATTGGTCCATTTATCATGGAATTCTGATACAATATAAAGAACAACTTTCAAAACAAGAACAAGATTCACATTATGGAGAAAATTAAAAATGGACAAACATGGAGATACATGGTTTTCATTGGTCTGCAATGATTTAATTAAAATGAATGTCATTAAGTAAATAATAGTATTTTTACAACAAACACATAATGAGAAATATTACATTTATTAATTCTATTTATGATCATTTGCCTTCCCAAAATAGATACATTACATATTACATATGCCATGGATGACAAGCCACGTTTGTTGTCTGATTTTTCATCTTCTATAAATATTAATTGGCTAGTTCAGTCCAAATGTGTGCAGCAAGTGGATTTGATTTGTATCACCAGTCATCCAATAGGACAGCTTTTCCATGACCTCTGAACTTAAAGGTTTCCAGTTGGCTGGTTGGGGATGCCACCTTCACTTGACCCCTCAACTCTCTATGGTAATTCCACAGTCGTGTGACAGAACGGGAGGCCACACAGAGCGCTTTCAAGGCTCTTTCACAGCTCCATGTACTTTCATGACCTTCTTTAGCTTTCTCTGTTCTTTGGGCCTCATCTAACCTCTTATGTCATGTACCAGTAGATGTGGATGTGTACAAAAAAATGTTTAAAAGCCAATTTTTACTGAGACAAAATTGACACCCTTTGTCTTAATAGCATATGATTGCTATTTCCACCTTTGGCTGAAATAATGTCAGTTAGATGTTTTCTATAAGCATCTACCAACCTTCTACCACCTACCAGCAGAGTTCTTTCAGCTGCATGGTGTTTGAGCACAGCTCATTTCAAATCAACCCACAGCATCTCAATAGGATTAAAATCTGGGCTTGACCTGCCCATTCCAGAACTCTTAATTTTCTGTCTCTGAGACACTCCTTGGTGGATGTACAGTGATGTTTTGGGTCATTGTCATTGTTCTCCACAGTTGAATGTCTGATCTAATAGTTTTGAGAGACTTTTAAGGCCTCATAGAGCTCTTTTGATCTGGCCATGAATCTGGCCATCAAACCAATGTCTGAGGTTTAAATCGGATGGCCTCTATAACAATGTTCTAACCAATTTGTCCTGCCAACAAAACTACATTTGTAATAATTATATTTTACAAATTATTTTAAAAGACATTTCTTCAGTTATAATTGCAGCCCAAAGCTAAAGATATCTTCTGTAAGATGGAAGGAAACGTATTAGACAAAGTTCAGACTTGCTACCAAAGCCTTTAAAAAGTTCAAAGACGTTAAAGATGAGAAACTGATGATGTGCTGCATGTGATTAGGTGCAGTGGTCAGCTACCGTTTGGGGTAAATCCGCCTTTGCTTACAGCTGGTTGGATTAAAGGGGCTTCCTGTCCCATGGCTGACCTTTAAAGCCAGGCCAGATGTCTGCAAGCCTCGAAACAAAGGCTTTCAGGTGACACTTCTTAACTTGGGGACCTCTTGGTATCCCGTTTGAAGAAGGGGTTATTTGGTGTATTTCTGCTGTTTTTTCATCGTTTTTTGTAATCGGTTTTGTCAAAAATGCAGCAGCACACAAAGTTTTACACACCTCTGATTCAAGGCAGATTTAGTGTGAATAGCTGTGAGGGTTTCAAATGAACAAAAAGGGCCTGAAGTGTTTGAGCGCTGCTTAGTCAGTACTCAGTAATGCCCCCTTTAGCAAACATCACAGCTACAGTCAGATTCTTTAAGTTCTGTTTGGGAGATTTTTGCCCATCCCTTGCAAATGGAGTTTGTGAGATTTGTGTGTTGTCTTAAATTGATCTTTTCAGGTCTGCCCACAGATTCTAATGTCCTCTTCTGCTTTTTTGAGGTTTGTCCAAAGACATTCGGTGATGTTTAGGTCAGGGGACTGTAAGGGCCACGGGAAAGCTTCCAGCTTGCTCCTATCCTTCTGCTTTCTGTACTGTACTGTACTGATGCTGCTACTGGAACCTTAATTTCCCTGAAGGAACCCTCCCAAGGGATCAATAAAGTTCTATTCTATTCTATTCTATTCTATTCTATTCTATTCTATTCTATCAAAGCAGACAACTGTGGATTTTGAAGTGCGTTTGGATCATTAACCTGCTTTTTTTACAGAGAGTTTTGTGTTTGCATTCAGAATTTACTGGTATTAAATTGAATCCATTCTTACCTCTACCATTCAAATGTTCCCTGTGCCACTGGCTGCAACACAAACCCAGAGCAAGACCAACCCACCCCCATAACAGTAGGAGCAGGGTTGCAGCAGTACACTGCAGATTAATCCACTGTGAAAATATTTGTAACCTGAAAACAAAATAATTTGAAAGAATTCAACTTTATATGGAATTTAACGATTGATTGATTGATTGATTGATTGATTGATTGATTGATTGATTGATTGATTGATTGATTGGTAGAATTTTGGGCTTCCATTAGCGTTCCTTTAAGGGTTACTGTAGCTTTGTTGTAGAATTGTGAAATGCTGTATTCTGTGATACTGCAAAATCATGACGTGGACGCAAAAAATATTTTCCTCTGAAGACTCTTCCATCAGGGTGTCACTGCACAGTAAAGCAGTGCACAACAGTGCTCCACATCTGCTTCATCTTCCTGAAGCTCTTTTGCAGTAAAGCAGGGGTTGTGATTTGCCTTTCTATCAATCCTTCAAGCACTTCTCCCAGAAAGTGCTCTTGGTCTTCCAGACCTCAACTTGACCTCCACCCTTCCTGTTAACTGCCTTTTCGTAATTACATTATGAACTGAGGAAATAGTTACCTGAAAAGCCTTTGCTCTCTTCTTACAGACTTCCTCAGCTCTGTGGTCAAGCGGCTGTGTGGAACCATTTCGGTGGCGGCAAAATCTATGAAATGACTGTAAAATTGAGGTCTTCTGCAAAATCACAGCTTTCAAATAAAAGACAGGAAACTAGGAAGCTCTTAAAATACAGCAAATGTCCAAAAGTTTGTGGACACCCCTTCTAATGAATGCATTCAGCTACTGTACCCATTATTGACACAGATGTGCAAATGCACACACAGCCTGTCTAGTCCCTGTAGAGATGCTTTGCCAGTAGAACAGGACTTTCCAGAGGAGATAAACATGAACCCACTGGCACCATGCCTAATGCCAGCATTGAACTTTGGAGTGGAACTGTATTCTGTGGAATGATGGTGCTCCATTCCTTAATTATGCTGGGGGTGAGGAGGGGTGGTGATCATCCAACATCCTGACCTCACTAAGGTTCTTGTTGCTGAATGAAATCAAATCCTCACTGAAAATCTAGCAGAAAGCCTTTTCTAAACAGTACAGACAATTACTCTAGCAAAAGCATAAAAATCTCTTTTATGTGTCTTCATTTCAGAGAATCAGAATGAGCAAGTGTCCCAATACTTTTGTCAATGTAGTGTATTATGTAGTATCTGAAATACTGAACGGGATGTAGATGACTGTAAAATTAAAAGTCAGCTGAAGAACATAACAATGTTTAATTTAAATAAATATACAGCATTCCAGCATAAAAAATACAAAGGAAATATAAATATAGCACAACAAAAATAATTGTACAATATGTTCATCAGGATATCCCCTGGCTTGGACCTGGAATATCTTTTAACGAGCACCAAACATCATAGAATCTAGAGATTCCTCACATTTAGATCCTGTTGAAACAAATGTCTTTATGGAGTTAAACACTCCTGAAACAGATGAGTCTTCAGTCTGCGTTTGAAGACAGTGAGGGACCCAGCTGTTCGGACCCCCAGGGGACGTTCATTCCACCGTTTTGGTGCCAGAACAGAAAAGAGTCTGGCTGCATGTTTTAATTGTGTTTTGAGGGACGGTGGGTCAAGCCGAGCTATACTTGAAGCTCAAAGGGCTCTTGGTACAGTTCGAGTCTTGACCATTGCAATCATGTATGGAGGAGCTGGTCCGTTTTTAGTCCATTTTAGAGTTTAAAATGTGTTTTGGGAAGAAATGCACTGTATTTGAAATGTGCTTCAAATGTATAAAAATACTTGTGCATATGGGTTTCATACGGCCCATGAAAAAGAAGTTAAAGTGGACACGGAGATGGTTGGTGTAGCAGTGGAGGAGGCAGGGGATGGGACAAGATGGAGGCAGATGATCCACTGTGGCGAACCCTAAAGGAAGCACCTTAAAGAAGGTCATGTTCATGGTCATGTTCAATCATCAGGCCCTCTCAGCCACTACGGCTCAGGTAAGTTGTCGGATTTGAGTTTCCTGCTATTAAAATCAGACCAAACACATCCGTAAACATTGTGGTTCTGACTAAGTTGGTTTGAACAAACATGGTTCGAACTACTGTGGTACTGTGGTATGAACATTTTGGGAAACGGACTTTCTTCACACATTGGTTAGTTTAACAATGCATCTTGCCTTGGCAGGTTCAATCCATCGTTGAATGGGAAACACATCCTGGGACAGGAGTATAAAAGTATCTACAGGAAAGAGGTGCTATGTTCTGGACCAGTGCAGACTTCTGGATGGTTTAACATGGAGCAGCCACAGAGATGGTGTTTGGTCATTGCTGTAGGGATGATCTACCTTGAACTACACCTGCAGAGCTGTTGAGCTCAAACCTGCAGAGCACACCTGGTAGTTGGGTCTGATTGAGGTCAGATCACATTCTCACCATAAACAAACCACTCCAGAATATATTCAGGACTGGACCGAGACCACCTCCTCTTAAAGGTCATGGTGCGGATGTTTTGGTCTGCATCCAAGCGGCATTACACTTTTCACACCTGCCCAAACAAATTGTACCAAAAGTGAAAACAAATCAGGGTCTGATTGATGGAAAAAGAATCCATGATTTTCCAATTTTATATGTTGGGGCTTCTTTCATTTTGCTCTGGAACGATGAAGCCTGATGAGTGACCTCAAACGGATCTGGTTTCCTGTGCTGTGACTCTCTTATCCAGCAGTCGAATTATGAAAAAAGAAAATTGTATGTAACGTTCAGATATGGATGAACCTGAAATATAACGAACAGACCTGCCCCTTCCATATCACACCCTTTACAGCTAGAACAGCCTCCACTCTTCTGGAAAGCCTTTCCATTAGCTGTTGGATGTGTCTGTGGGAATTTGTGCCCATTCAGTCAAAACAGCATTTGTGAGGTCAGGCACTGATGCTGGACAAGACCTGACTCGCAATCCGCATTCCAATTCATCTGCAAAGTGTTCAGTGAGGTGGAGGCGCAGGCCACTGGCGCTCCTTCACACCGAACTATTCAAACCATGTCATCAAAACAAAAAATCTGACTTGACCTATGACAGCGCCACGTCTACGGTCTCTGAGCCCTTCAGTACAACCTGTTCTCTCGGGAGGTTGCTTGGCTATAAGCTTGATTTCATACCTGCAGCAATGGGTGGGACTGAAACACATTAACCTAATTATTAGGAGGAGTGTCCAAATATTTCTGGTCATATAGTGTATGTCTAGGTGCTATTATGTAAGAATTTTAACCTGAAGGGATTGGAAGGAATGGGGGGCATCACTTTTACACTACATACGCCCCTTCAATTTGGAACTTGGTTAAAAGTACATACTAACTCCAGTATGAATCTTAAAGCCTGGGTGTTGTTTGTGCTTTTGTCCAGTTTTAAAGATAACAGTAGGCACAATTCTATTCAAATGATTTTTTTTTTTAAAACATTTGCTGGTGTTACCATGGAAATGGACTTTATCAGTAATATTTAATGGACAAAAAATAAAATTTATGTTCAAAGTTAAAAGTTTACTTGAAAAATGTCCCCAATTTTATCAGATAAACGGTCAGTACAAAAACCTTTTTGCAACCTTTATCATTTCTGAAAACATAACACATTGGTGCATCGACTGAGAGTCGTGACAGATTGCCCTCAACATGAGGGAATAAACGGTTTGTCAGAGAAATCTTGATGCTTTTTTGGGGAACACATTTACGCATAATTTGAATGCCATTTAACAAATTACCCTCCATTTCGGTGCATAAACGGTTTGTCAGTTTGTTTATTTATTTATTTCTTGTATTTGGTTTTGTCCCTCTGGAACAATAGCACATTTGAACATGGCTGGAGAGCCACGTGAGAGACTTTGCTCCACTCTAGCAGATGAACGACTGATAACTTTTGAGAAAATCTTCGTTCCATCGAAATAACACATTCACGCACAGAGTGCGATGTGACAGATTAGATTCCTCTAACATGACCCTTTGTCCTTTCGGGGTTTTGCTGGTGCTGAGATCGCCAATACATTCCTAAGAATGAACCTTACTGTCGATTTGGCCACTCCTAACATGTCTGCTTTCTCTGAAACCTTTGTTTAGTTTATTCAGGCTAATTGTGACCTTTTCTTCCATTGAAACCTCAAACTTCCCTTAAACAGCTACCAAACGTAAATTTAACACAACTCAACTCAAGAGCTGTTATCTACACATCTTACGGTATTATGCAATAAGGAGGCCACACTGGCTGTGAAACTGCTTATCAGTCTATTGTCCAATTACCTTTGACCTTATGAAAACAAAGATTCCTAAACAATTCATAAAATGTCCAGAGAATATGTTATGAAACCCTTGACTTCAAGATGAGGGTCTCCATTTGTTTCAAATCTGTTGAGCTGACATACAGAAGTTAACTTGCAAAAACAACTGTCCAAATACTTACGGACCCCAATGTATTATGGCATGTAGCTGACACTCTTATCCAGAGTGACTTACAAGGTTAGTCACATTATAGCAGAGGGCCGCAGTAGAGTTAGGAGTCTTGCCCGATGACTCTGATTGGAGTAGAACAGCATAGTTGCACCACACCAACCAGACTCTTCAACTCTTGCAGAGAGCGAGGCCAGAAGCCCACAAAGACAAGATCTCCTGCCCAATGACTGGAATGAAGAAACATCTAATCAAACCAATAGAAATTCCAGACCAGTTGGCTATTATAAATAATGTCAGCATACATCATTTATAATGCACCAGATATTAGTGATCAAAACAGTATATTTCTTTTATTGATGAAGCCTTTTCTCTTCGTTTTATTGGAAGTGACATCATTACACAAAGCCTTTTCTCAAAGTTTACAGACATTTTGATTTTATCATTTGAAAATTGTACAGAAGGTTTGGGGAAACAGCTAGTATGAGACTTCTTTTTGTTCAAATGTTGCTCTTTGGTGTTCAGGAGACTTAACTGTCATTTGCATTTATCATTTACAGATCAACTTCGTCTTAGATGTTTCTCCTAAAGAGAAAACAGCACTAAAGAAAAGTGAGACATTGAGCTCTCTTTGACCTGATTCACTCTCTTTCAAGACTCCACAGTTTTCCTTTTAGTATGAACATCAATAAAGCAATGAAAATGTTGCCAAACCAGCCTGTGACTGGAACGTTGCTGGTTCAAATCCCTGGACTCTGCCCTCGATGAAGGACATCCATCCTTGTGGATGGGTTAAATGCGGAGGACAAATTCCCCTGTGTGCAAGCGCAGCGGTCAGTGAGCACTTTTACATGGACAGAGCGGTAAACATGCACTGGAAGCTCTGGGATTTAATTCAGTTAGAAAGAAGTGGAAGCAATTGTAGCTGTTTTCTGAACTGGTTTCATCACAGTTTTGAGTTATGAAGTTACGAAGCCTAGAAAACTGGATGCAACTAAAGTTTGAGTTTGGGAAATTGGAGAAATGTGTAAATTAGATTTTAGCCAAATTACCTGTTTGGGTTTGGGTTTGAGGTGTTTTTAGAAGGTCTTCAAACCAACACATCTCTAATTACTCAGCAGTGGAGAGGCCACCCATCGAGATCCCCATTGATCAGTGGAACCACATGAGAAGGTCCAAGGATTAGATGCTATTCAAGATCAGATTTAGGTCTTGGCTGGTTTTGTAGCCCTCAAGCACATGTGAAGGTACAAACAATAAACAAAGGACATACGTTCTCACAGGGACAGGACTGGCTTTTAACTGTGATGGCCACCATATGGTTCTTCTCTTGTTGATGGTCTGAAACAGTGGTTCTCATTCCTGTTCCTGGAGTACCACTGCTCTGCTTGTTTTAGAGTTTCCCCAAATTCCAGCACACCTGATCCAACTAATGAGCTAACTGACAAGCCCTTGCTGAGCCGAACTGGGTGTGTTCCAGCAGGAAAACTCTAAAACAAGCAGGGCAGTGGTACTCCAGGACCAGGACTGGTCTCGAGCAAGTCCAGAGTGTCCAGCACTGTAGCTTTCATTTGGATGTATTTGTTAAATTGCTTTGACACGTTTAATCCGCTCATCTCTGAACGCTCTCCGAATCTTCAGCTGTTTGTGCTTCGCCTGCTTCCATCTCTCTTTTTGTTGTGTCCATCCCCTCACTCTCCATCCCTTTCTCCCTCCTTCCCTCTCTCTCTCTTTCTCTCAGTAGAAGGCTGTCAGAGTTTTTTGGGAGCCAGCGAGCTGTGAAATCGCACAAATTGCTATTGCTTTACGTCTGGCCCTGGCGAACAGAGGGAGAGAAAGGAAAACGGAGGGAGAGAAAGAGGAGAGAGAGGGGAGATTTTCTGCTCCAACACTTCTGAACCTTTCCTGCCTTCCCCCTCTCTTAATCACACACACACTCACTCACACTAGCACACGCACAGCTGCAACATGGCATACCCCCTCACTCCCCACCACCACCACCACCACCACCACCTCCCCATTCCATCCACTCTCAACATACAAGGCAACCCCCCCCCTCTCCTCACCCAAACACACACATCGACACACACCCTTGTTCCCACTCCACAACACCTCCACCACTTTGCTTTACAATTCGGGTCACTTCACAGAACAACTCGGCAAAGCAGCCTCAAGAGTGATAAGGCCCCTCAGAGGGGCGTCTGATAAAAAACCAACACTCCCACTGACTGCTACGCAAATGTCACACAAGCCACAGTGGGAACTGAGTGCTGGGGCCACAAGCAAATTCTTACCCTTCTTTTAATCATTAAAGGGCCCTTATTGTGGAAAGATGAAAACAACAGTGTCAAAGTTTTAGGTACCTGAGGTACCTTTATTACCTGCTCATAATATCTCAGTTACTTTCTTCAAAATGACAAATCTGCATGTTCTAAAGGGATCTTGAGTTCTACAGTAAAACTCTCTTATTGTTGAGAGAAATAGCTTTAAATAATTATTAAATAATAATAATAAGGTGATTAAATGTCCAACACCTGTGGACAGGGCTGTACGTCCAACAGCCTACAGCAGTCTATCTCCACCCACTAATGCTGAAGTGATAAGGAGTGATCCAGTCTGGACTGTTTTATGTACGAGGTACAATAAAGACTAGAGGGCAGTCATAATAGAGGATATTCATATATATCACATATATGAGTATTAAAGGTACATCAGCAGCTCAGTGTAACAGCTTATTTAATTTGAACTACACAAATGTCACACAAACCACAATGGGAACTCAACTGGGAAAACAATAGTAAAAAGTAAAGATGGCAGGTGTGTGTGTGTGTGTGTGTGTGTGTGTGTGTGTGTGTGTGTGTGTGTGTGTGTGTGTGTCCATATACACACACAAGAAAAATATACAAAAAGTGGTTAAGATTTTATATATATACATGTAAAGTGACATAGTTCATAATTTTTGCTTTGTGTTACTGTTGATCAGGTGGCTTATAGTTCATGACAATTAGAAATCCAGAATTTCACATTATTACAGTATTTAAATTCAGGTTTGACTAAATCATAAATCAGTATCAACATTAAACCTAAAATTTGAAACGCTTAAAGTATATCACATCAAATGTAATGAAAGATAAAATATATGACAGTGAAAATCTTCTAATTAAAAACACAATGTTCAAAGATGCACTGGTGTATATGTGCTATTGTATTGAGTTCATCATGGGTGTCAAAATATTTCAACAAATGAACAACTGTATCTGTACCATAAAAGACAGATTTTCATTTGTTTCGCCTGTTGTGTTTTTTTTCCACAAACACAGACTTTCTGTGCAGTCTGACTAAATCAAAAACCCATGATAAATGATGTTTCATGAAAAAGCACTGTCATTTAAAACCTTTAGTTCAAGTCATGAGGTGTAAATGAAGACTGAACATATCAGTAATGTAGATGAAAATGAACAGACAGCTGCTTTACCTGTACGTTAGTGCCCCCTAAAGGACAGATGCTGGTAATACAGAGTTTGCTTTTGTGGAATAGGATTTGAATACTTATACCTATACTTTCTGTTTCTGTTTCTGTTTTAACCTTTCTTATTTATTTATTTATTTATTTATTTATTTATTTATTTATTTATTTAATTTCTGTGAAGCTGCTCTGTGACAACTTCAGTTGTGAAGAGCGCTATAACAATAAATTTTGATTTGATTTGATGATTTGATTTGAATGAATAATGTTCCTCATATGAGCAACTAATTCTCTGTGGGAGAATCTTATGAAGTTAGGGTTAGAGATTAAGTTAATTTTAACATTTAACACTTCAGTGCACTATTCCATCAGAACTATGCTCGTCCACATACTGCTGTCATATATATATATATATATATATATATATATATATATATATATATATATATATATACACACACACACACACACACACACAATTCTAAGTGCATTTGTTTGTCAATATTTTATCCATATTATATCTTGTTTTTATGTGATCGTTTTTATGTCTTCGATATGACTGTGTGTGTTAATAACCCTTTAATTTTTAATAATAATTAATAATAGAAATTAATAAAACATTTTTATAATAATAATAACAATATTTGTTTTAATAAAAAATCTTCTTTTGTAACAATAATAATAACAATACATTTTAATTAATAATTAAATATATTAATACATTTAATACATTTTATTATAATAATTATACTAATAATAGTACTTATTTAAAAGTAATAATAATAATAATAATAATAGTAATAATAATAATTTGTAGAAATACTTTGAGATATCTATTTAAATCCACGCCTCATTTTTTAAAGCTATATTTTCCAAATGATACAATAATGGAGTTATGCAGTGGAGTGTCTCCAGGGGGCGCTGTGGCGCCGGCGCTGAATCCCGCAGCGGAAGTAAACAGAGCGCCGTTCGAATGCAGCGGGGGGAGAAGTTGAGCCGCTGAGACTTCCAGTTAAATCCGCCTCTAAAGTCCTGTTTGAGGAGAAAAGCCGCTTCACGGGCTCCTCAGAGACGAGTGGACCGGAGCACAGAGGCTGTTTACAGCGAGAGGAGATGAGTTTACAGCACAGCTCTGAGCTGCCGGCGCTTCTCCGCGGCTCCGGAGACGAGGCTCTGGCCATCGAGACGGCCGTCAGGACCGCCGTGGTGTCCATCATGAGGGTCTTCCTGGACGCCAGCGACAGCAGAACCAAGATCTACCAGCTGAAGCTGGCCGAGATGGAGAGGGAGAACATCCAGCTGAAGCTGAAGCTGAAAGCGGCCGAGCGGCAGCTCCAGAGCAGCTACGAAATCTCAGCTGACCTGACTTTCTCACCACAGACCAGCCTCAGCTCAGTGCTGGACCACGAGGAGGCAGCAGCATCTTCTCAAAGCGCGCTGGAGCAGGAGGCCTGTCTGGAGGCCTCAGGCTGCAAGATGTTCAAGGAAGAGCCCGCTCATGAAGACACGTTCTGGATCAAGAATGAGATGGCAGAAGATGTGGACCCTGGTGTTGACCTCGATTACCTCGTGGGCAGCAGGATAGGTGGTGGTCAGCCTGAGCAGCAGAGCAGGTCCTCGCAGAGGTGTGGAGCGTGCAACAGCCTCAACCACTCTGTGTGTGAAGATGGTGCAGCTTCAGCCAGTCTGGAGAGAAGTACGCAGGGTGTTTGGGTTTGCTTGGATGTGCTGATGTCCTTATTCTGGTCTACAGCATCTAGTAGTGATGCTCATTTCACCCAGTGTGTTGTGCACACACTGGAATTACACCTCCACACACACACACACAGATACACACTGGTGAATTCACTCACCGGGGGGCAGTGTGCACACATGCCCAGAGCGTTGGCGGCTCTGTCCTCGGCGCCCGGGGAAATCGAACCCACGACACAGCTTTTCTGGTGGTCTCGAGTTGGAGCACGACCTGTTATTCTTGAAAATGGACGCATTGGTGTGTCTAGTGATATTAATTTTAGTGATAGTGATATTGATTTTATTTCACGGTGTAGGCATAAAGTGTATATTGTCACCTTTTAATAAAAAGAAAAATATATATATATACCCTACGACAGGGTTTCTCATCCTGTGGGCCAGGCACGACTGGTGGTCCTCAAGCCTGTCCTCAAGGGAAGGCAGTGGTCCATAGTGGGCTGGTAATGCCACTTTTTAAATTCTAAAAGCGATCGATTATGTTCAAATGCTAAACATTAAAGAAGTCACGGTAATTCAGAGCTGTGGTGCCTGATGTTACCTAACCAGAGATGTAGAAGTTTCTTCAAAGATGAAACAATGTTCCTCAGAAAACACAAAACATCACCCACAAGTTAAATCCTGATTCTCCTAGCAGTGTAACACCATTCAAATGTAATCTTCAGCCAAAAGCGGGTGTAAATGGTTATTAATCAGTGTTTTGTCAATGTTGGGTGAAGAACCGTGGTACTGAAACAACACTATAAACATGCGCCTAATTGTAAAGTTGTGTTGAGTTTTGTACGATTGGCTGCTGAGCAGGGCTGCTCTGAAACTCCGTTTAGCTTCAGTGTGAGTGCTGCAGGACAGATGTATGGAAGTGTATACGTGTGTTTTCTAGATATGGAAAGAAGCGAATGTGATGAATCCAAATGGATGACAGTTTGTGACCGTGTGCTTACAGAGAGGTTGACGAGCAGCGAGAGAGTGAGGCAGTATAGAGCACGGATCCGAGCTGACCCTGAGAAGTACCACCTCTTGAAGGAGAAGGAGCGCTTGAGGTATTTCATGGTGTTACATTACATTAATCGAGAGGATGTGGTTGTTGAAAGGGAACCATAAGTGAGTCATACACACTTCATAATAAATGTGCTTCCACTGCTTCTTTGCGCGTTGTAGCTCTGTAGCTATATCTTACTATACTTTACACCAATGCAGTACTAGCACTTCTGTGTTTTAGTCCTTGGCGTCATTGGGACACAGCAACAAGGAGTAAATCAAGTTGAGAATTTCTGAACTCCATGCAAATTAGTTATGACAGCGATATGATGTCATGGCTGACCATAGGTTCCATAGCTTCCAGCATCGACCCAGAAGTGCAAAAAGTAGCAATAGTGCAAAAACTGAAGTGCAGTACATAGCAGCAGTGTGAAGTATGGTATTTAAATACTGTATAAAAACTACATGTATATAAAATATGTATTTGTATATAAGTATATACACACAGACAGATCATATTCTAATATGTGCTACTATTATGATTGTAAATATGTAATATAAATGTAGATCTGGAATATAGGTATGGAGCTGTGATGTATTCTGCAGTTATGTGTGAACACATGAGCTGAAGACAGGTATGGTATCCATAAGAGGATTCTATGATTAATGATTAATAAGAGCTGAGTCTGGTGAGGGCAGTGTGAGCAAGAGTATCAGAGGTGGGTTGTGGAATCCAGCAGAGTGATTGAATATGGGGAGAAGCTGGACCTGAGCCGGCTGGTTCTGGCCCGGATGCTCCTGTATCTCCTCCCTGATGGAGGAGCTAATGGCTGTAAATCAGTTGGGTGTTTATTTTATGAGACTAAGTTGTTAAAAGCTTGGAAATTTGTATTTACTGCCAGTGAAATTAGAGCGAGTCTGAAAGGGGTGGGTGCATTACGCAAAGACAGTAACCAGATGTTTTGCTCTCATCTGTGCTTCGAACCAATGATGGCACCTGTTATTTGGCATCATTCAAAGAGCTGTTTAAAGTCCCTTTATTGTGGAGGATAATATGAAATTCCCGTTGACAGATTTAGCTCATTCACAAGATGTCAGATATTTGATTGTTGATTCCAGTTTAAGGGATATAAAACACTTAATATCTAAAATAATAATTTTCACACACCACAGTTACAAGAGTGAAACTTACAAAATGTTAACTAATTTTATTTGTAATATTAATAATAATAATAATAATGTTAATAAATATTTTGAATTTGCTTAAAAAATTCAATGAATGTTGTTTCTGTTCTTGGATTTTGTTTTCATGGCCTGTACTGTTTCAAATTCCTGATGCAAAAATGCAAAGTCTTGAGTAGTAGCTCCTTAATGTCTCCTTTTCTGAGAATTTGCTTTCCGTCCAGGTATCTACGCAGAAGAAAGACCATTGCAGATCTGTCCGAACCCATGAAGAACCTGAAGAGGAAAGCCTGGAGAGAAGCTTCAAAGCGGCACCGTGCCAGAAAGCTAGCACAGTCTACTCTCAGTCATATACAAGACAACCCATATGTGACACACACTGTTAACTGTTAACCAGTACTGTAGTCTGAGTGCCCCAGCTCAGGTGAACTGGTAAATATAACGTTGTAGTAACAGTTCGTACTTGGTCTGAGTGTGGAATCTAATTGCATATAATGTTATTAGATAGAAGTTGTTGAGCTTCTGGCTTGGGCTTTTTCATTGTGCAGTTCACCGATCTCTCACAAAAACATAACCATTTTAAACAAAACCTTTCATTGTATCTGTCCAAATGTTAATATTTGATAAAAGACTTGAAAAACATAGTCTTTTGCCCCCTCTAAAATTTATATTTTTAATAAATTATTACACAAAAATTTTAATTTCTTCAAAATTAAATATCATTTCTTCTACATAAATTCATAGATTTATTCATTTGTCTCAATTTCTTCATAAATAAATAGTTGAGGTGAAATCGGTCATTTTGCTAATACAGACCACACCTGGAAGGGTTCATGGGAAGGTGAACTCAGAAGGTTATTGGGCCAGAGTTGAGTTCAGAGCTGCTTTGTGGTACGTAGCTGATGCTTGTAGAGGAATGGAGGAGATGGGGTGGAGGTAGATGTGAAGTTGCTTATTGTGAAGGTGAGGTTGAGAAGTGGAGTGTACATATAAGGCTGAGGACGTGATGGTTCACTGTAGAGAAACGTACTGACTGAAAGAAGCCACAATCTTAAAAACTGTAATACATCTCCTTCCGAACACCAGTGAACCTAAACGTCTTCTGGGTTGTATATGTAATGCTGGAGACAGTAAAATAACAAATCTGAAACTCTTTGGCTTTGTAATGTCCTGCATGTCTCTCCACAATGAATGGCCAAAAGCCTGCCCTTTAAAAACCATCACCAAACAAAGCCCCATTATTTGTTAATATGTACTCGCTCAGTCGACTGGTGGGAATTTAGAGGCAAGAAAAGTTATGTTTTAATAGGAAATTACATGAATCGTATCTTGTAAATGATGAAAACGAATGCTTAAGCGCATGTGAACAAGATATGGTCCGTTTTTATTTGTTTGAGGTTTAAATGATTGAGCACTTTAAAGTTTCAGAAATCTGAGCAGTGTAGACAAAGACTGCGTGATAGTCTTTTCATTCTTGTTGAGAAGAAAAATAAATACATTAGAATTATTGTTTTTTTTTCTTGACAATCTGTGGTGTTCATTTGTTGCTGTCGTATCATTTCAACATTTCGTTTGATCATGTTTAACAGCTGTCCTTTTCTGAGTGTTTTGTCAAAAACAGTCCAAAAGTGAGTGAGTGGAATAAATTATGGTAACATACACTGAACCTTTTCTCCTTTTTGTCTTTGAGAGATAGATCAGAAAAGGGATAGATTACTTCACTGTGAGACAGTTTAAGAATATCAGTCAAATCATTCAGATCTATCAGATGAATCAGTGTAAGTTTCTAATAACACATAGATTAATTCTGATACACCAAACAGCCATAATATTAAAACCACATCTTTGTTTCTACAGTCATGGCCAAACATTTAGAGAATGATACAAATTGTGCTTAATATTTACATTCTTTAAGACGTCTGCAAATCGCCTCGGCTGGATATCAATCCATTCTTGCCTGATCAGTGCTCTGAGTTAAGTGAGAGTCTCTGGGTTGTTCTTTGTCCACCTTCTTTATTGTTTGACACCATAAAAACTGAAGCAGCAAAATTTGTGCCATTCTCAAAACCTTTGTCCATGACTCTACACTCATCTGTCTCTCCATACTTTGTTAGTTTCCTTTCACCATGTTCTCCAATAGTCAGGACCACCAGAGAACAGGTATGGTGTGTTAATGTGGGTTGCACTGGTATAAGTGGATCAGATGCAGCAGTGCTGCTGGAGTGCTTAAACACTGTGTTCAATCACGGCCCACTCTATTAGACACTCCCACCGAGTGTCTCCACCTTGTAGATGTAAAGTCAGAGACAGAAGCTCATCTGGTTCTGCACAGTTTGTGTTGGTCATCCTCTAGTCCTTCATCAGTGCTCACATGATGCTGTTGGCTGGATCTTTCTGGTTGGTTTTCAGACCAGCAGTGACAATGGATGTTCCTGATCCACTCGTACCAGTGTAACACACACACACTAACACACTGCCACCATGTCAGTGTCACTGCAGGGCTGAGAATGACCCACCACCCACAATTGATCTTTGGGGTCCTGACATTGATAAACGGAATAAAAGAAAACTAAGTATGCAGAGAAACGGAGTGGCGCTGTGGTGTTAATGTTATGGTTGATCAGTGTACATTTTCATTGTGAACTGACAGCTTGGTTTGAACAGAGATATGTTCTCCTTTCAGACTTTAAAAGTCACTATTCCACCAGTTGGCTTAGAAGAAGCACATGCCAGCCAGCACTGGGAACCATGTGTGATAGTGTGTTAATCCTAATGAGTAGATAGAAACTGGAAATGATTCCAAAAATTGGGGGGAAATCAGGTAAATAACTTACATACATAAAGTTCATGTATCATGGTATAAAATAATTTGATAGATATGGTTTGGGTGGTGGACCATTCTCAACACAGCTGTGACACTAACATGGCAGTGTGTGATGTAGCTCATCTTATTCCATGTTCAGTTTATGTCTTTCATCCCCTAGTCCAGGGGTCGGGATCTCCAGTCATGGAGCACTGAAGTTTTATGCTCTTGCCACCCAAGCACACTTGATTCAACCTGTCATTTACCAGATGCACTTGGTATACAGTGATATCAGTAATATGTGCTGGACTCTCCACCCCTATTCACCCCCAATCAGTGGTCTGTTTCTGACCACAGGACACAATTCTGGATGGATGTTTTTGTTGATGACCTTGCAGTGGTGTTTATGACACCAACATAATGGTGCAAAACACTTTCACATTAGTGTCACTGCTGTGCTGAGAATGATTCATCATCCAAATAGCACCTGGTCAGTGTTCCCTCAGGAGATAGCTTGGGAATGCCCACACCTGTATAAGTTGTGAGGGGTTATCTTGTGGGTGAGGTGTGCTCATATCAAGACAATGTGAATGAGCGGAGCGAGGCATGATAGTGGGTGCCAGATGGAAGGAACTTGCCATTTCTGAAGATGTGTAGGCATCTAACATTCCTCAATCTGATGTACCATGTGTGTACAGGGACAACATCATAGAACCAATATCCATCTATCTCATAGCCACTATCAGGCCTTGCTCAAACTCCCAAGATAACCTCACTCACAAGATAGCACTTCACAATATTCAAATATGTGCCTCATATTCCTCAGAAAAACTGCTCCTCATCTTCCTCAGCAGTGCCATTCCACATCTTCCTTAGCTTCCGTGAGCTGCTCTGCTCACCAGTACTCGTGCTCCTTATCTTCCTCAGCCAAGCTTTTCCTCATCGTCCTCAACCAAGCTTTTCCTCATCCTTTCAGCACTCTAGCTCCTCATGTTCCTTAACTGAGCTTCTTCTCATCTTCCTCGGCAAAGCTGCTCCTCATATTCTTCAGGGTACTTGCTCATCAGCTATCTCAGCACTCCTGCTATTCATCTTCTTCAGACCATCTCCCTCAGCACTCCTGCTATTCATCTTCTTCAGACCATCTCTCTCAGCACTCCTGCTCCTGTGCCTGGAGGTGTGGCATAATAATAAGTTTTACAATAATTGAATAAATAATATATATATATATATATACATATACACACACACACACACACACACACACACAGGGGATAGACAATGAAACTGAAACACCTGTCATTTCAGTGTGGGAGGTTTCATGGCTAAATTCAATTTCAAATTCAATGGAGTCCAATCTTCATTAATTGCACCAGTAAGAGCAGAGTGTGAAGGTTCAATTAGCAGGTAAGAGCACAGTTTTGCTCAAAATATTGCAACACACTACATTATGGGGACATACCAGAGTTCAAAAGAGGACAAACTGTTGGTGCACGTCTTGCTGGTGCATCTGTGACCAAGACAGCAAGTCTTTGTGATGTATCCAGAGCCACAGTATCCAGGGTAACGTCAGCACCACCAAGAAGGACCAACCACATCCAACAGGATTAACTGTGGACGCAAGAGGAAGCTGTCTGAAAGGGATGTTGGGGTGTTAACCCGGATTGTATCCAAAAAAAGTCCTTCCCAAGACGATTTGACGCTGGACTGGTTGCAAAAGGAGGCCCTAGTACACCATACTAATCAATTATTGTGGTCTAAAACCAGGTGTTTTAGTTTCATTGTCCAACCCCTGTATATAAATATATATGATTTGATTTTGATCATTTTACACATACTAGTTTTACATTGTTTATTTGATGCATATTTAAAGTTATAAAACTGTACCTAAATATAATTCTATAATTTTTATACATTTATAATTCAATATATTTATTCTAAAGCTTATGAATCAAATTCTATATGCCTAATACAGTTTTACCCATAAAATATGATCAGATATTTTATATGAATATGAATCTGAGAGAATTGATCATTCATCCACGTAGAGATGCACAGTTACACAGTTCAGCTGTAACACTGTTCAGACTGATACAGTAACAGTGTTCAGCTGTAACAATTCAGACTGATACACAGTTCAGCTCTAACACTGTTCAGACTGATACAGTTAGTGTTCAGCTTTAAAAGTTCAGACTGATACACAGTTCAGCTGTAACACTGTTCAGACTGATACACAGTTCAGCTGTAACACAGTTCAGACTGATACAGTTACAGTGTCCAGCTGTAACAATTCAGACTGATACACAGTTCAGCTGTAACACTGTTCAGACTGATACACAGTTACAGTGTTCACCTGTTACACTTCAGACTGATACACTGTTACAGAGTTCAGTGTGAGAAACACTGTTAATAACAGAGATGCTGGTGGTTAATGATGTAACACGCTGGTAAAGAACATCTTACTCAAGGCTCACTGTTGCGCGTAAACAAGGATTTACATTAAACCCAACACACAGCAGAGTCCACTGGGAGGAGGCCATGAGGGGGAGGTCTGTCTGTGGACGTGTGTGTGCTGTGTCCCAATTACAGCTGGAGAATCCTGGTCCAGAAACGAAAAATCCACTCCACGATTTGATTCTGATGGGCTGTGCTGTGACTCTGTCTGAAGCACAGTTGGAACAAAGTCCTGGAGCAGATCTTCTCTGTCTGGACCTGGATTCTCCACCTAAAGACTGTGCTGTAGCTCCCACTGAAACATGAGCCCCACACACACACACACACACACACACACACCATCTGCTGCAGCAGCAGGCTGATGGGGTGGTTGGAGCACCTGTCTGTCTCTGTATTAGTGTAAGTCCTCAATGAAGCAGAGGGAGTGGACACTATTATATCACAGTCCAGGGGGAGCAGGGGACAGGAGAAGCGTCAGAATTGCTCCTGCTGGTTAAAATGGAAGCCAGTGTCCTTTGTGCATAATTTGGTGGGGGGTGTTTGCTATACCAGTGGAGATGGAGTAGATCCCAGTGGTGTTTACAGAAGGCTGAGCTCAGGGGCGAGGAGCTGGAGGTAAGGGACACATTTCAAGTCCAGACCTGTTTTCTGGTCATGGGCTTCTGGTTCTTTGGGTTGATTTGGGTGGTGTTCTTGCTGTACTTTGAGCCTTGAATGAAGCACACTGAAGAAAGGTCTGGGCATCAAGTGAAGCATATGTTGTGATGCATATGGTGTGTGTTGAGGGATTGTGCTGTTTGCTGGTTTAATGGCATAAAATGTACAATCATCATCTTATTACTGAAGTAATGTGTTTAGGAAAGCACTTATTGGTATTTTATTAAAATAAGTCCATGATTATACTTTGCTTATATTTAAGGTGGTTTACAGTTTTGTTTAAAAGGCTTGGACAGGGCTCTGCAATGCACCACCGCAATAGTATTACATTTAGAACATAATAATACATAAATACAAGTGCACATCAGTCCTGATTTAGAATTCTTCATGGGAAAAAAAGTCTTTTTATTTTAAACATATAAACAAGAGCCTTGAAAGCTCTTATTTTGGGGCTTATTAAGGTATCTCTTCTTTGGATACACCTGCCCCTTTGGAGGTGCCTTGGGCCACTCACCTCCGGCATTCCCAAAGGATGCCTCGTAATTCTCTGACTTTTTCTTGTTTTATTTAGTATATTCCTCCTGAGTCAACACAACTATAACCCACTACAGCTCCTAATAATAGATGCCGACCCTTTGGGGCAAGTGGCATTGTCTGGCACCCTCTCAAAGGCTCTTTGGTGAGTCTGTGTGCCTCCAGCTGTCTCCAGAGTCACAGTTGCCTTTCTGTATAGGCTATCCCACTGTTGGAAGACTGGAATATTTGAATGTGACTAGGGGAGGACGTGTGCTGCATGAGGAGGGGGCTGCTGTATAGAAGGCAGTGTGCATACCATTTGTCTGGGGCAAGTGGTGGCTTGTGCATGTATGGTGCCTAATGGGCCCTTTTTGAGGCACCAGGGCCTTGTCTAGGGCTCTCCAGTGGTATTGTCCAATATGAACACCCCTGCTTTGAGAGCTGACATGGAAGTGGCCTTGTTGCAGGGATTGCTGGGAAGAAGAAGTACAGTCGAGATTGGGAATTTGGAGAGGAAGGTGGCTCTCTGAAGAGGTAAGAAAGGGCTGTGATGTCCAATGGTTGGGCTGCCAATGGATGGAGGCACTGAGGCTCACATCCTTGCCAATGGATGCATGTCTGGAGGTGGTATATTGGTTATTTATTGGGTTGAAAGTGGGTATGGAGATCAGTGTACATGAGGAACTGTGCAGTGGCTGCTAGGGGGAGCTCTAACTGGGCTGGCCAGGCTTCTGCTGGACTCTGATCTGCTGTAGAGGGGATGTGGACCCTTTGGACTACTCACACTGGTAGAAAAAGACAGGAAAAGGGGGATGCATTGTTGTCTTTTGGATGTATTAAGGAGTTTTTCAATTGTTCCTGCTTGGTTTCAGGGCTGCCTTCCAAGTAGGAGTGCCAGGATCAGTGAGCTCTGTGAAATAAAGAGAGGAAGAGGTTATAAAAGAGACACATGAAGAAGGAGAGACCTTTCAGTGTCAATATGTTCTGCAAATAGTCTCTTCTAGTAGAGCTTAGGGTCAATTTGCTAGTCAAATGAAGCAGATCAAGTCCCTCTAGTGTGTGTTGACAGGGAGCTTTTAAAGATGGCCGCTCCTCGGTAGCGGCAGGGCAGCTGAAGTTGCCTACTTCCTGACTTCAGCCCCATTCTGCTGTTCACCATAGTCCTCAAGCACCTCAAGGCTCTTTAATACAAAAATACAAAAAACAAATCATTAATTAATGAGTTTATTTCTACACATTTGTGAGGCCTGTAATCCTGTATGACTGTGTCCTGCAGCCTAATCTGGCCTTTTTCCACAGGAGAAGCCTCTTGTATACAACCACCCTGTTGTTCTTGTACTTGTGCTTGTTGTTTTGTACAAGGATCAGTGGGGAAGGAACTGACAACCAGCAGAGCTGGCAGCCGTTTAACCGTTTAAGGGTTTAATTACAGGGTCAACAAACGCAAGCTGACAGAGATTCTTATCACCAGGGCTGCTGGTTTGGACTGGTGGCAGCTTAGATGAGTTGACAGGGTTGTATCCAACAGGTTTTTCTCCCCAACACCACCTTTTCATCTATAAGGGGAGGGGCCATAGCCCATTAGCCCCGCCCACAAGGGTTTAAAAGGCTTCAAAGTCCGTTTAAAGTTAAGAATGTCGGGTAAGGACTCTTTGTTTTTGATCCGGTGGGGTGCATTTGGCTCATATAGACATGACGTTCATTTTTCCATATTTATTGGTTTTATGTAAATAAATAGATCATCAGGTAACCCTTTAAATGCCAACTAGCCTCGTAGGAATTCTGAAACTTAATGAAAACAGGCCTGAAACTGGAATAAGTGCTTAGAAATGTAGTTAAGCACCTTTTCTTTTTAAAGACATTCAGCTCAGTCTTGATTTCCATCATGAGCACACACATTAGTGGACTTTCTGATCGATTTCTTTCAAATAATCGGAAGATTTGGTCTCTAAAGCACATTCAGTTTGAATAAATTGTTAGAATAGCAGTTTGGTAAAGTAAAAGGAGGAAACGTTGGGAAAATGTGTAAAATCCATCACTTCTCTTAAAAAGAATCACATTTTGTAAAGTAAAAATACTTTACTTTGATATAAACGGTCTGATTTTGTTCATTTTAAAGGAAGAGTGTCCATAAATCGCTGTGTACAGCTTTAAAATGCAGTGCCTAAACGTGTCCAGCATGTAAAGGGTTAAGTTTGAACTGTCTTGGTGGCCTTCCAGTCAAGTTGTTTCTGTGTTCAGTTGGACAGGTTTTAGGAGTAAATGGAAAAGAAAATGTAAATTAGTGCCCCCTGTGGTGGGCTGAGGGAACATGAGTGGTAAATTGGGTGTGTTATTTCAGAAAGCAGCACTTGGTTACAAAAAGAAAACCCCACAGGCCTGTTTGGAGCAGCTTTCAGGGCAGTAGAGGCACAGTGTGGGTCAAATGCATGCCCCTGGTGGTATGTAAGTAGGTGTGAAGTACAAGTATCACAGTGAAGAACAAGTCCTTCACACTCAGGCATTCTGTCCCCCCTGTGCCTGGTCTGGTTGGTCTGGTTGGTGAAGTGTCTGGGAAGTATATGCATAAGTCAGCTTGACTGTATCTGCAGTACGTCTTTCATGAGAACATATCGTGCTATGAGTGTTTACCTCCATACCTGAATCAAGTGACTCTTTAGAAATGCCAAAACACACAGCTTCCATGGAAAATCAGTGAACACACCCATCCCAAACATCTCCTTTTATGACCTTTCATTCATACTGTTCTCATATAGTGTACTTAATTCAGTGTACTTAAAGGCTTGGGCCTCATTCACCATCATCTTCCTAAGAATTGTCTTAAATCTGTCTTTGAGAAAAGTCCTAACCAAGAGCACAGAGATGTTTACAGCTCTGCTCTTTCAATGATGAGCCTCATAAACTGAACAAATGTCAGGTCAAATGCTGCTGAATGTCAGAATCTAAAACCTCCTGAGCAAGTTTTAAGAAGAAACGTATTCTTATGAATTGAAGACGAATGAGACCCACCGGGTTTGTCTTTGGCAATTTTGCTTAAGATATGGACAGTAATGTGGTGCTTTTTACAGTGGTGTTGAAGATATGATTCAGGATGCTTGACTACACTTCAAATATAGTCATTTTACTTACACTTAAAAGCCACTAGTTAATCTACACGTCTGACTTAATCAACAAATTCAACATTTTTCTTTGTATTTTCTAATATATTTTGTATCTGCGTTTTTGTATCTCCACCAGGAATGGGGTTAAAAAGTGTTTTGTACTATACGTTAATAAAGTTAGGTGGCATAATTGTGATACTTTAATGTAAATAATTGATGTAATGGTTAATGAGAGGCTTGAAACTCAATGTTGACTCCTCTTTTGGAGAAAATTAAAACATTTCATACCAGACCCACTCGGTGATTATTGAATAATGGGAGAAACATCTGTGAAATGTGTTGTCCTTTAATTAATTATCTTCAGTATAACTCATTTTTGTATATTCTGTACTATCCCTACTGTTCATTTTACATAAACCAAGAGTTTTTATTGTTTCTATTAGAGTCACATCCAGAAACGGCTGTGATATTGTTGTTTACAAATGTCTGGGATGTAAACAATTCAGTTTTAATAATTATTTATTGTTTTTAAGAAGGTTTTTTGAGCCTGAAGTGCTTTTTGAAAAAGTAACACGTCAAGCAGTCGATCAGAACAAAGGATAGATGGGATCGGACAGAAATCGAAAGCACGGTTTTAAAGCACAAAATTGTTCTTAGCTCTGCTCTTTAATGATGGACCCCATTGTCCTCAAACTGAACAAATCTCACGTAATCTCACTTATGAACATCAGAATCTTGGCGAAAACCTCATTTAGCAAGTTTTAAGAATTGTCGATTAATGAGGCCCAGTGTGTTTGTCTGGTTATTTTCTTTAAGATAAGAAAAGTAATGTGATGCTTAGTTAAATTTTAATGAGAAAGACACAAGTAATTGATGCCTCCTTTAAACCCAGTTCAAAGTAGGAGCAGATAAAGTTTATAACTCCGTATTAAAGCCACAATTTGGGATGGTTTTATTATTCGTCTGAAGGTCACAGTGTTTTCTTGTATTCAGACCTATTCAGACCTAGACCTCTCAACTCTATCAGTTTTCCAACATTTCAGTGAAATTCAGTCATTGGGATGTAAACACAGTCATTCGTAGACGGGTTTGGTTTAAAATGGTTCCTCTGAACCCTTCTGTTGTTTGTTTGTGGAAATCATTTAACCTCAACTTCCTCCATCCTTCCTCCCAACTCCCCCATACCTACCCCCCCCCCAACTTCCTCCATCGTGCTGCAGCTACTGCACTACTAAAGTATTCATTCTATTATCCTGTCACACGTAACAGAGATGATGACATTGAGGAGAGTTTAAAATACTTTGAATAAAATAGCTTCGTAAATGAAATGTTAAAGTTTCTTCATTATCGTCAAGTCACAAGTCTCTTGGGTTTTATTTTGCGTCGTCTCAGTCTGGTCTGCAGAGTCTCAAGTTTTTGTGTTCAAGTTCAACTTAAGTCTCTGGCTTTGAGTCTGTGTTGAGACACTCAGTTCATACTCCAGTGTCTGGTCTTCACCCTCAAGTCTTTGACCTGTAAAGTTGACTCTCGAGTCTCTTGTCTTTGACTGTGAGCCCGAGTCACACGTCTCTGGGGTTGGACTCCAAGTCAAGTCTCGAGTCTCTGGTTGTGAGTCTTTGGGTTTGAGTCAGAGTTAATTCGCAATATTTATAACAATTTGGTTCCGACGTGGCTTTTAGAGGAATGGTTCTGGTTCAGTTCATCACCACCACAATTCTGACTCTCTGGTTTCTCTAGAAGAGGGCATCTCGCACCAATTCCACTCTGAATGATCCGTTTATGTGGAAATAAACCCCCGAAAAACCCTATTAAATGAACTAAATAACCCAATTAATTCAATAAACTAAAATGATCTTCAATTAACAGTCATCAGTATAATAATCTATTAATATAATAGTAATTCAGAATCGTTTGTATGTTATGTACTGTGCCCTTTCTGCTCTTATTTGCACATGAACAGTGTGTTTATAATTTTTCTAAAAGATTCACATCCATAACCTGCTCTGATCATGTTGCTTAGAAGTGTCTGGGATGTAAACAGTTAAATTTTAACTCTCTTGGTTGCTGATAGTTTTATTAAAGTCCGTTTATTTATTAAAGATTATAGAGCATTGCTGTGAGGATTTGAATGCATTCAGCAACAAGAGCCTCGGTGAGGGTCTGGGATCATCACCACCCCAGCTCATCCCCAGCTCCCCAACTTGGGAGTACCAAAAGTACTGGATAGAGCTCCATCACTCCAGAGATCAGTTTTACTGCTCCACAGCTCAATGCTGGGGGACTTTACACCCCTCTACCCACGCCTGGCATTAGGCATGATGCCAATGGGTTCATGCTTATCTGCTTTAGAGAGTCCTGTTCTGCTGACTAATTGATCTGAGTGTTTAGTAGTTGATTCAGGTGTGGTTTCGGGTTGACTGGAGTGTGAATTGCAGGGGTGGGGTTAAGATCCTGAAGTTCTGTATAAATTAAGTGCCCCCGCAGAACATCCTCACACACATCGGTGGTCTTGCGTTTTTACTTTGGTTCGTCCTTTGTAAGGTAGGCTGGTTTGACTCTTAACTAGATTCTGTTGAAACTCTTCTGTTTTGGTTAGTCCAGAGCTTGCTGCTCAGTTGGTTCAGATATGGTTTAGGGCAGTGTTTCTCAGACATCCCTACCCTGTATATTTTAGAGCTTCTCCTGCTGCCATCATAGGTAACTAATCAGCTCATTAAGAAGCCCTTCAGAGTCAAGTGGTCTTCAAACGCTGCCTTCTGTGTCGAGAACTTCAATCAGCAGTAATCTGGAACTGAAGGCTTATGGTTGTACTCATGTCTTACATGCTTTGCCATCGTGGTAAACTAGATCTCCACACTGACTTTTCTACTTGACAACGTCTAGGTTTGAGGTATCCTTTGGATTCTAGTCTACACCCACTAACCAAGGACATTTTCTGATTAAATAGCGAAGGACGTATGTAATTAGTGTCTGCTCAATGCCTTACATATAAATGTGTTTCCCTACAGATACTAGATGCATTGTGAGTGTGTGCATTTGCACATCTGTGTGAGCAGTGGGTGAAACTTGAAGTAGCCGAATGCATTCATTAAAAGGGGTGCCCACAAACATTGGGACAGTGGTTGTGTCGTAGTGTTTATTAAAAGCATTAAATTCCTTCTCGTTTTTCTTAGGAACTCTGTTTACCTGAGAAGTAACCTTTGTGTATCAGGGGTTGGAGGCCTGCGTATACACACACCCCGGAGAGGACTGCAACGTAAGACTCCACTTTCAGCTGACCCTGTTTGAACTGATCGCTCTAGTGGTGGCTACCTTATTACAATCCCAGTCTGGCTTATGTTGAATTGGGTAGTATTTAAGATTTGTCTAAAGGAAGGTCATGGATTTCCAAGTAATGAGCTGGTTTATGAAGTTAAAAATATGCTGATAATTCTGACACCTGAATTCACATAGAAGCTCTTAAACCCTGTTCATTTATAATATATTCATATTTAATTCAAATTAAGGTAACTTTTAATGAGTTTTACTTAAATTAAACCTTTACATCCTAAACACCTAAAAACGTTCTTCAGATCCTATGATTTCAAAAAAGGTTCTTCTACAGTATCGCTCCACACTTTTAACACCTTATTCATGTGGTATTGCTGCCTTTCCTCTGAACCCTTCTGTTGTTTGTTTGTGGAAATCATTTAACCTCAACTTCCTCCATCCTGCCTTCCAACTCCCCATACATAACCCCCCCAACTGCCTCCATCCTTCCTTCCAACTCTCCTATATCTAAACCCCCCCAACTTCCTCCATCGTGCTGCAGCTATTACACAACTATTCATCCTATTATTATTATTATTATTATTATTATTATTATTATTATTATTATTATTATTTATCATTTGTTCCTGTTTTAACCTTTTTATTTCTTGATTTCTGCGAAGCTGCTCAGTGACATCTTCAGTTGTGAAGAGCGTTATACAAATAAATGTTGACTGATCGATGTTGATTGATTATCCTGTCACACGTATCAGAGGTAACAACATTAAGCAGAGTTTAAAATGCTTATAAAAGATTAAAATAGCTTCATAATTGAAATGTTCAAAATTTTCTTCATTATCGTCAAGTCACAAGTCTCTAGGGTTCGAGTTTGCGTGGTATCAGGCTGGTCTGCAGAGTCTCAAGTCTTTTGTGTTCAAGTTCATCTCAAGTCTCTGGCTTTGAGTCTGAGTCAAGTTATGGTTCTCTGGCTTCAAATTGGAGTTGAGGCTCCAGTGTGTGGTCTTCACCTTCAAGTCTTTGACCTTTAACGTTGACTCTTGAGTCCCTTGTCTTTGACTGTGAGCCGAGTCGCACGTCTCTGGGGTTGGACTCCAAGCCAAGTCTCGACTCTCTGGTTTTTGAGTCAGATTTAAGTCTCAAGTCTTTTATTACAGAATGTTACTGGAGTTTTATCAGATGCATTACATCTGAAAACTGTCTGATTCAACTGATTCAATTTAAATAACAAACCTTTTATTACAGAAAAACAGCCAATCATTCAAGTCAAATGTCTGTTAAAGGCGAGTCTGTCCACACATAAAACACGAGTATCCAACTTACTTATAATAAATGATGTTCATCGCTGAACAAGAATGAGACGAAACTAGACAGTCAGGCCTGGTCATATTGTTCTGTAGACTTTCAAGCAGAACTGGACTGTCCACCATAGATCAGAAAATCTCCAGAAGAAACAGGCTTTGTCTGCCAGGTTCCTCACAGCTGTTTAGAGGCAGCAGTTGTATGACAGCTGCCTCACTGTGGGTAGAGTCTGAATTCCACCCCTTTGCTTATCCGTGGGTCTTTTACACGAATGTTTACCCGACAGCTCTTCATTTCCCGCTGTTCTTTGCTCTGCCTAAATGTAATACAGTGTTAATTAAGTAAGTAAGTAGACCCTTCACAGCTGCTGATTTATGGCCAATAGAGTTGCAGCCGGCTGCAGCTGGCCGCAGCCATTTTCTGTGCAGTAGAAGGGATTGCGGAACAGCTGCCTTTTTTTTTCCTAACCCAATCAGCATTGCTCCAGATATGAGTCACTCCCACCTCCTTACACAGAGCAGAGGCAGAGCTTTCTCTCTGGCTGGGGGGAGACAGGTGGCTGCCTGCACAAAAACAGCAACAGCACCATTAGGGAAAGGTACAACTACAGACTAACAGAATGAATCAGTCACCTTCTGTTCATCAGCATGCTTCCATATGAGATCATTTGAGTCAGTCTTGCTGTTTAATGCCGAGCGTGAGGCTGAATTCTGCTTGTTTTTCTTTCTGAGCCAAACAGCTTGGCCTAGAAATAGGCAGTGCTCCTTCACTCCGCTCCCAGAACTGGACAGTATACCAGCAGAGTGGAATTTGAAGACATATATTAATAGATTTCTTTTGACTGTGGAGATGTTTCTTCTTCGAAATATACCAGACATATGAGTGCTAGGAAAGATATCGGTGCAAAGAACCCAGGGTGGCTCTACTAATCTGCTGTGTTTGGGTTTGGGAGTAATGGAGGCAGTTTCGTGTCTCGTGATCCCTTTTTTCCAAGGAAATGCACCCTTCAAATCAACTCCTTTGTGATTATAAAACAGCACCCTTTCAGGAAGTTGTATCCGATTGCTCTGAAAATATATAGCATTAGTTAGATCCAGGTTCTGAGGAGAAGATGAAGATGGTGGAGGGGAAGCTAGAACCTGAGCCAGTGATTTTCCAGTGCATAACCTGCCTTTTGTCCAATGCAAAGTGTAGTGCAAGGTGTCTGAGTCTGTTAAACGTGGCAGTAATGATTATAGACTAGGTGGAGTCTCTATCCAAGGTGCACTCCATGGTTTTTCCCTTTGCTGTTTCAGAACTGGACAGCAACCTATGGTATCTACAGTTCCTTTAAGTCAGGATGGAGGGCATGTTGGATTGCTTTATGATGTTTATGATGAGTTTTTGCCACCGGAAAATTAAACCTGGCACAGAAAATACGAAACTAAGTGGAATGTTATATACATACTTTGTCTCCTTGTTCGTTCCTTGTACAGCAATAGTCCCATTTATGATCCATTAACCATATTTTCCTTCTTTTTCAGAATCAGAAAGAACCAAAGATTTGGTGAATGTAAAGCTGGTCACCCTCTGCATCCATGGCAGACAAGGAGCATATCAAACAGGCCATGATCAGGTCCTGGAAGCTTATGTGGAAGCGTCTCTCGTTAAGCCTCTATCACCAGAACCCCCTCTTTGGCATCGTCACTTCCCTAGTCGGGGTTGTGAGGAAGGGGCTAGTGGACGAAGAAGCAAATGAAATGGACAAGGACTTCCGTCAGATCCACGACAAGTTGGAGAGCATCTGAAGAACAAGCAGAGCCTCGGCAGATCCATATAGACCCAGTCCTTGAGACCTTTGGCAAATATAGAATACCTCAAACACCAGTATCAACAATATGGTGGAAAAGGGTCAAAAGCCCGGACCGGAAAGCACGGGCCGTTACATGACTGACTTTGAGAAGATCTACGAAAGGGACAAGAGCGACTTGAGCTTGGACGTGTACTATCGTGGCGTCATGGGGACTGGGTCACTCTTTGGGAGGCCCTTGTTGAAGGTTTACTTGGAGCACTGCGACAGAAGCCGGAAGGTGATGGAGGCTAGGTGCTCCCATCTGGCCCATCTCTTCCATATCGGCCTCATAGCACTAATGGCCTCCACCTCCGTCGCTGAGGATGATGAGGATGAGGTCAAGGAGAAATAGACCCCAAGGTCGTGACATTCAGACCAAGATGCAAGAGATCTTGGACCAGTGTACAGACTGATCAGATGAGATGCACCCGAAGAGCGTTAAAATATGATCTTCTTGTAATCTGAAGGTTTGTAATGGAGCAATCAGAGAAGCCAAAGTGACTTATTTGGGTAATGAGGTCTTTTTTTCATGCTGTAGTCTTTCCTGTGCTGCTCGTGTCCCTTTTGTATAGCACTTCATTCCTTATGATTTTATTCAATTTTCATATATTCGACATGCAAACATCAAGTATGCTGATATACTGAGTCTGATAGTGTGGCTGAATGTATAGTCAAGCTGGATGCTTTTGTGTTTACATACTGTTTTAGTGTTGTTGCGTTTGGATTTTGCCATTGTGGACCACACTGTTTGAATTGTTTGCACAAAAATAAATCTTCTCTTTTTCCAGATCATATTCAGAACTTAGTTTTCTTGGTTATTTCTTGACATTGCTGTGGAACACTCTGGTTATACACTATATGGACAAAAGAATTTGGACACCTACTGATTCACAGCTTCTTCCCAAATCAACAGTATGAAATTGGAGAAGGCCCTCTATTCGATTTGAAGTTTTGCTGTGAGGATTTGATTGCATTCATCAACAAGAGCATTAGTGAAATCAGGATGTTGGACGATTACCTCCCCACCTCATTCAGAATCTCTTTATTTCCCCAAGTGTGTCTCACACACACAAGGATTTTTGTTCTTGGTGAGACCACACATGTCATGTAAATAAATATTACATTAAGATAAAATGGGTAATAAAATACAATGAATATAAAATGAATAATAAAGAGCTGGTTTTTGATTGATATATATATATATATATATATATATATATATATATATATATATATATATATATATATATATATAATATAATTGTGTGTGTGTGTGTGTGTGTGTGTGTGTGTGTGTGTGTGTGTGTGTATTGGAGGAGCACCATCATTCTAGTTCTACTGCTCCATGGAGGGCAGTAGAGGGCTCTATATCCCTCTAGTCTACCCCTGGCACCAATGGGTCATGTTTATCTGTGCCAGAGTGTCCTATTCTACTGGCAGTACTTCTCTAAGCAAGCTGTGTGCGTTTGTGTGCATCTTCAAGTAGATGAATGCATTCACTAGAAAAGGTGTCCACAAACATTTGGATATACAGTGTATCTCACTCCACATTGCTAAACTGCTCAACCCAGCTGGATATGTAAATTGCAATGCTTTGCATTCAGTCGGTGATGAGCCACTGCAGATGTTTCTGCACGGCTGTATAAACCACACCCGTTTCGATGCCCGTGTTCCCTTCGAGTCGGTTTCTTGATCTGCTTGATCTCATACAAGGTGGTCAGTTGTCTTATATGTGAATGAAAAGAGCCACACTGGATTGTATTAAGTTGCACCAAAGTACTATTTTGTGTTTTTTTATAATTTAATTAACTGTTTTATGGTTCTTAAATGGTCACATGACACAACATTAATTAGAGAACTTTCTTTGAAGGTGGTTGATTTTGCAATGTGGTAAAAATGAACGTTTTCTACCCTTTCAGGCCTTCATTAGTTCCGAGAGGGCCTCTGTCTGTTCGCCATGGCTGACACTGAAATTTTAGAGGATCGTGACAAGCTGAAGAGAGGCCTGGTGAAAGTCCTAGAGTGTGTGGCAACAATCTCATCCGCAGCCGCCGTGGTGAACCCCATCTTCGGCGTGGCAGGATCTCTGATCCGTGTGGTTCTGCACCACATAGATGACGAGGAGATCCAGACACTGAAGCGCGAGTTCAGCAGTGTGAACCGAGCTCTGGATGAGATCTCCCACCAGAATCGCAGCGCCTTGCTGCAGATAAAGAAGGAGACGCTGGATGGCCAGTACTGCCGTGTGGAGGAGAACATCCGCAATCAGTTCCGCAAGTTCATGGAGATCGTGGAGGCGCGGCCCGAGCACCAGCAGCGCAAAAAAGACGACTTCGAGGAGAGCTACGCCAACGACATGAGTGACCAGAATCTGCACACACTTTACGACGGTGTCATGGGGAAGCCCAAGCTCTTCAGCAGACCCATCCTCGAAGTGTACATGACCCACTCTCAGGGTGACCGGGGGGTGATGGAGCGCCTGTGCACTCGCCTCACCTACCTCTTCTGCATTGGGCTGATCGCCCTCATGGGCTACGCTGCCATCATTGGTGATGATGAGGAAGGCTTGAGTGAGGAATGGGCTGAGAAGATGGAAAATGTGCAGGCGAGGATGCAGGAGGTGTTGAGGAGGTGCAAGTAACTGCTTCTCCTTTCATAAGTTCTGGACTTATATAATCCCTATATCAGTGGCCATTATACATCCTCCTAGAGACCAGCCTGGTCCTGCAGGTCAAGTTTAGCGTCAAACAAGTTTGTTGACAATAATGCAAAATATCAAATTGTGAACCCAGATAAGTGAATAGAATTCCCATTGTGGTCTCCTGGATCAGGTTTAGCAGACATCAGTTCAAGCCAAACAGTGCAGGAAGGTAGACCTCTAGGAGGATGAATGGTGACCATGACCCCAAAGACAGTCTCACTGTTAACACTTTTGGTGTGGTTTTCTTTTTGCGGTCTCATTGTGATCTTCCTTTCAATCCACCTCTTTAGCGCTTTCTTTCCTTTGCTGTTTAGTATCATATGAGTTTATGAATTGTCCCGTATGAAAGAGTGAGCCCTCTAGTGGTAAACAACCTCACACACTTTGAGTCAGTCCCACTTTATAGACTGGAAATGATCAAAAGCAAAGTGTTGGTCTGAGCAGCAAACATTTAACATTGCATGTTTCTTGTAATTTCTTATGAAGGAGGACAGGTTGCTGGCACTGAAATGCCCCTTGGAGCAGATGTTCAATCCCAGTGTTGGAGAATTCAGCTCCAGTACACATTGCCCTAAGGCTATCCTTGGATTGCCAGTCTAATCCGATCTTGGTTTCTGAAAGTCAGGGAAGCACAAAACCACTGATTTGTGAGAATCGGATCCATACCACATTTGGAAGTGGTATGAAATCCAATCACAATCAGATTTCTACAAATGTGAGTCAGTCTGGACACTGGACGCCCAAACTGGATTTCAAAGTATCTTTTGCAGAATTCACAATGTGACAAAAACAACCATGTCAAATCCACAGTATCGAAAGTGCAGGAATCCAAGAAGAGTGCCAAGTGCTCTATAGATACTGATGCCTATATCATAACCACAGCAACTCATGCAGAGATGTTTGTATGTCTGGACACATGAATCCAATCTCATCATTTGCAATCATCTGTGCAGCCAGTCCTCTCAACCAAGTGTGAACCTAACTTAATAGTCAGATACCCTGGAAGGACGTCGGAACCTGGATCCGGTGTTTTAGATCAGGGGTGGATCTACACTTTCCATCAAATAACGATGCTTCAAATGGTTCCTTGAGTGGTGCCACAGAGGGACCAGTTCTAGTTCTGTAAAGATAGATGTTAATGACAGAAATGTGTGAAGAGCTTTCATATAGATGAGTTTCCCATTTACAACCATCACAGAATGCACATGAATCCAGGGGCCCGAAGTGCTACGGTTACACAATCAATCACAAGAATATAACTATTAGACAACAGGTTTTTGACACGTTGTAATCAACACAGATTTTGTGCTGTTTGTAAATTCTTGTTGACTCGGTCCATAAGCATCTGCATTTCTCGGAGGATGTGATCTCTTCAGGTTTTTAAACGTTAACCTTCCATGTTCACTGCCGTCTGTGTAGTGAACAGACTCAACAGCTCATTGTCATTGCAGCTCTTGAGTGTGAAGAGTATCTTTTTCTGTTGCTTTCTGCCCCCTGGTTGGATGTGTATCTTCTACTGGTCTATTGGTAAAACAAGAACAGGTTCTTCAGACCTTTAAAAGTGTCCTTCACACAGTCACAAATCCCTGTTCATTTTGGAGTGCCATGTTCCTTCCATGGCATCACTCAAAGAACTTTTAAGAGTGTAGATGGGACCCAAATTGGCTTTGTGTTATAAGTTCTAAGCAGCATCTCTCATTGAAAAGTGAACCCAGTGAATACCTGTTTCACAAAACAGCACTCCCAATAGACAGGAGGTCAAGCATTCCCAGTGGATCCCCACCAAACTATCACTTTTCCATCCAATAATCTTATAGTATGTTGCTTAAAATCATGTTGTACTTCTTTATACTTTCTAAGTACTCCTTAAATGCCTGACGATCAACAACACATGCTCAGAGAGCAGACTAAGGAACTGTATTTGGAGTTGTAACCATGCAGCTTTTCAAACCACGTCTTACTGCTGCATGACAAAGCTGAGGGCTTAGTGGTGTCTGTCCATACTTGCACAGATTATACACCGCCAAGTCTGTCTCAAGGGAATGGTATCACTACGTCACACTCACGCCCAACAACCTGTCTGGGATGGTTCTTATGGAATCCGGTTGTTCAACACGCTGCTGGTGGGTCCGCGACTAAATTAACACCGTTTCAGGCTCAGTGCTGTGAGGCTGCATAAAGGATGAATATAATACTGACTTTGAATGATCTGTATCTTAAGAACTTGGATATCATTGCTGTCATGCAAAAACTTGTATCTCCAAATGACCCCAAATTACTCAATATAAACAAAATATCTGCAAGATTCACAAAATGTCAAAGTGAGAATTGGCAAATGTGGGGTTACATGCTTTTTGGGTGACGGGGACGATATGCTAGTTTGCACACTACATATTGCACTATATAGACTAATGACTCAGACAAGTGCACACAATATTCACTACATTAAAACAAACACTACAAGGTTGATATAGCATGCATGCACTTCAAAATGCTCAAAGTGCTGGATAGAAAACACTTAACCTTATTATATTAGCAGGCTAACACTACACACACATCTAAATGTTAATTTGCATGGATATTAGCCTGTACTGAACAGTGGTCTTGCACAGATATGTTGCTTTTGAAGGCACTTCTATATCAGATGCTACATGCTGTAATAATTTGTTCACGGCTATTCAAACTCAAGTCGGATGAGGACTGTGCATTATGCTCTGTGATCCTAGAACTCCATTCTTACATTATTGTATGTGAAGGATGTGAAGAAGTGCAGCTTTCCATGGAAAAGCTGCAACCCGTAGGTCAATATGTTCAGTGTTTAATTCTGTGCGCTTGACATTCTTATTGCTGAAGAACCGAAGTGTTTTTGGTGTTCTGAGAATACACTGAAGTGCTTTTTTATATTTCCTTATTGTTGTATATAACTTTACCTGTTCTTTCCCCCTTTACTTTCTGCCTGTTCATGCTGGAAGATAGCTCTATTTACATTTACGATACACATTATATTGCTCCAAGTGTACTCTGCATAGGTGGGCCATTTACCAAACCCTGCCATTAGTGCCTCCTGCATACTTCACATGTCCCTTAAATCAGTTTCCACTTCAGTCCATTAGTCTCTTACTTTGGCTTTGCTCTTTATAGGCTGTAGGCCGTCTGTCATGGTTCCAATTCACATAAATATATGTATGTATTTACTCTTAAATTTAATTATCATGCACTTTAGGAACAATAGCATCCTTTGAGGGGACTTCCCGGTGGACCTCACTGCATTCTGACCTCATTTGCTATCTTGGACAGAATGTATAGAGTAAAGTCTGGACTGGAGACGATGGGAGGTTCACTGAATATGAAGATGCTTTCTTGCAAATCCTTTTTTTCATGATTATTTTTGTTGCTGTTCTATATTGTATAAAGTACTTTACAGCACTACTAATAAAAAATGACATGCAAATGTATTATGCTTTTGTGTATTTGTTTACAAAACATACCATGTTGCTACTGTCCAGTGAAAAACCATGTTTTCTCTGTGGTTTCAACTGAATTAGGTTTTATGAACTTTTCACCTCAGCTGTGTGTTTTACTTTCAGAACATCTTAAATATTAATAAACAGAAATATTAATTTCCAAGATTTTAAGTAGGACTTATCATGTAATTCCTCTCACAGCCTCTAGATGGAGCCATTCCCTTTTCAACTCAAAGGCGAAATTTTGACTTCTTAATCATAAGCCATGAAGGCAGGACTGAGATATATAAGTATGTAAGTAAGATAAATAAGTATTTATGTGTAACAGAATATGATTCAATACAATAACTTGTATCTGTGTTGTGGCTAAACTTAAATACAATTTTCATATTTTCATTTCACATTGAATTGCACAGACATTAATCAGTCTGATTGTAAACACCATGTAATGCTCTGTCATATTCTTTTGTATAAAAGGTATTAAAATCTACATTTTAAATCAGTCAGTTTACTTTAAGAAGTTGGGAAATCTGCTTCTTCTTCTTTACTAAATAAACAGATTCATTTAAAGTTCCGCCTGAACACTGCTGTTCTGAACACTGACTTTACCCAAAACATCAGGCTGATCTAATAAGTAATTAAGAACCTGCCTGAGAACAAATCTGGAGACATTATTCAAACCAATGGATTTAATTAAACAGCAGATCAAAGGATCTTTCTAAATAAAGCTCGAAAATTTAATCTTAATCTTAAAAGTCAAATGCAGACCAATCCTATGCAGTGTAAATGTCACACATAGCACAACTCAGCCAATCAGATCTATGCATTATGATGAGTGCTGTGACTCGAGGACACCCACAGGGCAGGGTTCCAGACAACGCCATCCTGTAAACCCGGGGCTGATAACAGTAGCACATTACACCAGATTAAAGTTCTTTTAGGACATTTCCTGGTGCAGAAATTCCAGATAGACGTTATTGGGGTGATTGATTCCTTGTTGAAATATGATTGATTCCTTGTTCCCATAACGCTCAACATGATGTCTGTTTACAGATAAAGGCCCATGCTTCAACAACAAGAGACAATCATCTTGCTGATTACAATGTAAGTGGAGGAAGGTTGATGAAATTGTGGTGATTTCGGGGGAAAAGCAGTAGAAGAAACTTTATTTCAGAGTTTCTCAACCTGTGGATCAGAGGCCATCAGTGGCCCGTGAAGCACTCTCAACTGATCCACAGGCCCATCCTCAGGGGGAGCCAGTAGTCCATAGTGGGACTACAAATCATGAAAGTATGATAAGTAAAAATTTTGTATCAAGCGTGTATCAAACTATAACCATGAATAAAAATGCACAGAATAATGCAGGGCAAACACAGCCACGGGCACCTGATGCAGACAGTTAGATAAACAGAAATGTAAAGGTTTAAATGAAGTTAAATGAAGAAAGAATGGGGACACTGTTTCTCAGAAAATGCAAAATATATTGTATATATGCTATATATTCACGTATATAATCTGATATCATATGTAGACAGATAAGGGGTCTGACACAGCTTGAAGACAGAATTAAATCTAATCATCTAATTTGAGCAACACATCTCTCCTGCTCATTTTTGTGGGGGACGTTTGGGACAGATGTTTTAATGAACATCTATATATTTTATTTTATATATAGTTGTTTTAAGGACCTAATTGTCATGTTTTCACTGTTAAAAGGCAAAAACTATTTTATACAAAAAAGGTGAATTTTGTTTTCTTGTGGGCCGTTATATTTTTTAGTTAGAGAGGTGGGCCGTGAGGGGGAGAAGGTTTAGAAACCCTGCTTTATTGGATTTTAACTACATACTCAGACCAATCTGAACACATTTTGGAGGTTTTGTTTATCATACTAAATGTAGATGCTGGATATGAAAGAGTTACACAAAGCATTTCAACTCCCTTCCAGCTCCGAACGCCCACCCTTGACGCTGATGACGCTACTGTGCATCATTGTGCCACTAGAGGTCAGGAAGGACTGCAGGACTTTCTCCACATGGACACTAAAGTGATGGTCAGTATTAGATTCAGGATTCAGAATTCAGAGGCATAATCATAGGGGTGAAATACACCTCAGTATTATAGATCAACATTCTTCATACACACACACACACACACACACACACACACACACACACACACACACACACACAGCTATATATACATGTGTATACACCAACTTAATTTACCTGGTGGTCTCTTTTTCTCTGAACCCATGGCTTTAGTTGTTCAACCTCCTCAGCATTAGTCATGACCTTTAATGAATCAGATGTTCTCCATGGCAAACACACCACAGCTCTATGTCAATAAGCCGGCAGTCTAATTACAGTATAGGACCGATCAGATCCACCACCCCCTTGAAATGCTCCTGTTCAGTGGAGCATTGGTGAATCAAAACAATCAAAAGTATGTATTAAAATGTTTATTCAATAATAACAGCTTGTTAAGATGCCTGAATATCCTAGCAATGAATGCCTGACTGGTGAGTAACGCACCGACCCCCCATTTCACATCACCCAGTGGAGTGACCTGTTTCCATGGATTCATGTGACTTGTTTCCAAGCACCAATCAGAATTCGACCCTCAAACTAATGTTCATTTAAATTCTGATGAACAGAATGAATGAACAGTGCTATCTTTACATTGATCCCTACACCAATGAGACAAAAGTCCACCTGCCTACTATAATGATGGACATCTATGTGCCACTGAAACAGCTCACTCTACAAGACCTCTGAAGGTGCGTTGTGCTTTCTGACACAAGATCCTTCAGCTTGCAAGGTGGATCTGATGCAGATCTGACACTAATCAATCAATCAATCAAAGTTTCTTTATGTGGTGCTTTTTCTAAAGAAGGCAGAGTCACAAAGACAGAAATCCGAGTCCAGTCTGGATCCAAATCCAGTGCACATAAGAATGATGAACACATACTCGGCCAAACGGTGTAAAAGGAATCAGAACCATTCAAACCCGGCAACTATCTTCTATTGTTCCAAGATCTGGTCCCAAAGTCTTTTAATGATGGACATGTGTGAGCATGGGCACTCAGATGGGTCTGCAGCTACATAGAAGGTGGGTTTCACTATGTTTTGTGAGGTATTGCTCACATAACCATGATTAAACATGTCTGGGTCTGCCCTGTTTGCCCTTCTGATGTCAGTACTAGATGTCAAATCGTTTAGTGTTCTCTAACTTCAATGAGAGTTGGGTTGCTAACACCCTGGCTTTTTCTAAGGTTACACACCACAGCTGTACCAAGCATTACCATTTTGGAGATCCTCTGACCAGGTTGTCTGTCCATAACAATTAAAGCCTTCTCAAAGTCACACCTGGCCGCTTCTCCCACATCCAACATGTCAACTATGAGAAATGACTGTTCAATTACTGTCTATCATATATGCCAGGCTTGCACTGTCGTTACAGGACCAACAATGGAATTCACTTTATCTATGTCCTAATGTTTTGGCTCATCTGTGTATAGTATATTTTCCCTATACAGCTCTGGAAAAAAGTAAGAGACCACCTTAAATCAGTTTCTCCAAGGTAAGGAGCACACAGAGTGCAGCACACAGGGGAATTTGTCCTCCACATTTGACCCATAACATACAGTGATACATCCTAGTGAATTCACACACTAGGGGGCAGTGAGCACACATGCCCGGAGCAGTGGGCAGCCCTATCCACGACATTCCGGGAGCAGTTGGAGCGTTAAGTGCCTTGCTCATGTGCTCTTCAGTCATGCCCTGACAGTTCAGGGATTTGAACCAGCAACCTTCCAGTCACAAAGCTGGTTCACTAAACACCAGGCCATGGCTGCCCTTTAAACAGCAGTATTTTATATGGAATTTGTGAGAAATGTTGTCAAAGTTTTATGGAATACTAAAACTCATGCCTGCATAAAGTACAACAAGAGAAAACAGTCATGTGGAGTGTTCTCTTATTTGTTCCAGAGCTGTATATTTCCCAAGGAAGGAGAATCAAGTATCATCTCTATGATATATTTGTTAATTATTTTGTGTATCTATAAAAAACATGCAAAATGTTCCTCCAATCCTCACACAATGCTTCCACAGGGCATAGAACTGCACCGGTTGTCTGTCCTAGAACCACTTTTGGTAGGTACTGCACACTGCTTACCAGGAACACCCCACAAGACATGCCTGATGTTTTGGAGATGCTCTGACCCAGTCATGTAGTCATTACAATTGACTTCTAGTCAAAGTTTCTCAGATTCTTACATTTGCCCATTTTACCTGCTTCAAAACATCACCTTCAAGAACACACTGCTCACTTGCTGCCTAATATGTAGATCCCACTGCTTCTCCCTCTGGAACCGGATAATCAATGTTCCAAGCCAGTGGTATTATTGTTATGGCTGACTTGCATATACCGACGTCTGCCAAGATAAAGAACATACTACATGTAACCCACCATATATTTGTATCTGCCACTGCAGAATCACAATCACACTGCAATTTAGAAAAATACATAAACTCCAAATGTATTTTCTCAAATGTATGTCCACCTATTACTCTTTGCAATCAGCTTTCTGCAGTGGTTGGTATATTTTTGATATGACGTGGTATTGGTATATGGTATTGTGCCTGTAAGTTACTCTAATCCTGAGTTATGAAGCCTAGAAAACAGTATGTAACTGCCTGCAAACTGCAGATCTCGGGTTCTTATTGTTAAACTGAAACGAAGGACATGAATCAACAGTGTAAACATCCTAATTCATCTTTAAAACGTGTCTGAATGTAACAAAAAACCCCACCAACAACAGGATAAAACGGAAGTTCTTTCCAGAACAGACATGATATGAAAGCTGCCAGCTTATAACACAACATTTCAATTAATTTAAGCCAGCAGATCAGATTCATCGGCGAAACAATAAACCACAGCCATGTAAACTGTGTTCAATCCTCTCAAACATTCTCACATTTCAGGCCTCACACTTCACTTTAAGCCCCTCAAACATTCCTTTAGAAGCGAGTAGAACCGGTTTGTGGACCTCACCTCAGTGAAGGGAATGGAAAAGGGTAGTCGGTGAAGAGAATCCAGTTTGAGTTCAGACACTGTCTGATTTAACCTGTATTTCCCCTCCATTATTTTCACTCCATTATCTCTTTAATGCTGGGAAGCTACACCAACCTGAGATCCATCACCCTCTGTCTCTTTCTCAGATATACTGACATGTCTCCTCATTTCTGTCGTGCAGAGGGGGATTGAAAAGCTGGGTTCACAATATGGGGTTCATTTAAAGCTGGTAAGCATTTAACAGGCATTTTTTTATGGATGCAAGGCTGGATGTGACTGCAAAAATGGCCAGATTCTCCTGACAAGAGCAGAAGACCCACGTCGGACTGATATAAACACATCTGTCTGCCATGGAAATCCATTTATCTTGTAAAATAATAAACATGCCAGCTCAAAATGGTTTTAACACGCAGTCTATGTGGATGTTTCTAAATCAGGACTCTGCTGAGAAGAGGGGATGATTGGGACAGGTTAAATAACTGCTTAGATCTGAACTCCTCTTCAGGAGAAGGGCAAACCTCGCAGCAGGGCTCTTAATACACCATGCAGCCATCACAGCGCATATCGGAGATGTGCACTAATCCATATTTGCGCACAGCTATGGAGCTCTTACCTCTGCTGTGAGGGTGGGAAAATCAGCGCAGGCTGGATGCGGGCCGCTGCGGCGCACTGTGCGCAATCCCCTGCGCGCTCCGGAGACCCCGACGCGGTGTCCAACGGGCTCCGAGCGAAGTGCGCAAAACCCGGGCGCAAAAAAGCGGTGTTTTCGGTCCCGTCAGCTCCCGACAGACAGCAGCAGGTTCATCAGTCTGGTGCCAAGAGCTCTCCAAGCCGTGTTATTCATGGTTGAGGGCGCACAACTCTCTCTCTCTCTCTCTCTCTCTCTCTCTCTCTCTCTCTCTCTCTCACCCCCCCCCCAACCACACACACACACACACACACACACTATTTCACTCAGGCTCCAGATGCGCCTCTCTCCAGTCGGTGTATCATCAGGGCAGCTGAAGAGCAGAACTTGAGGGACATCTTGGAGCAGCTGTTCGTCCTGACAGGCGTGAAGGGTCTGATCTGCGCTCCTCTGAGGGTAAAGCCTGCTTGTGTGTCTTTTGGGGGGGGGGGGGGGGTGTGCAGATACATTTGCGCACTCCCTCAGCTTGTGTTCATTTCAAGCTTTTCAAGGTGTGTCTCTGTGGACGCCCCTGCACTGGGAATGCTTTTTTTTCTCTCCAGTGGGTTTGTTTGGAGCTTCCATTATTCCAGTTGAAGCTCCCCTTTGCTGTCTGATAAAGGACGAGCAGATGGAAATGGGCTGCTGAGGTGACTCTTTCATGCGTCATGACTTTGGAGCTGCTGGAGATATCAATTATTTATTCAGATGTTCAAAATTAAGGATGTTTCAGTTGAAGTCAGAACTGAAATGTATTCTGTTTTAAAAGTGGGGGGAATATGTTTGTTTTATATTATATTATATTATATTATATTATATTATATTATATTATATTTGAGCTCAGGATGTTTGTATATCTGCAGTGTATGTCTGATAACTGCCATGCATTTTTCTTGTTATGCTATACAAAGACAAGCCTTAACATTATTATCATTTGTCTCATACGGCGTTGACCCCCCTTGTGTTGGCACAACAGCTCTGACCATTCGACACATTAAGTCCACAATACCCCTGAAGGTGTCTTTGCAATCTAGCACCAACGCATTGGCAGCAGATGCTTTAGTACTCTAAGTGGTGAGCCTTGGATACCCATGCCCCTTTCACCAGTTCGCCAGTAGGTACTGACCACTGCATAGTAGGAAAGCACCACCAGACCTGCCTGATGTTGACAAATATGTAGATCCCACCCTTTCACAGATGCAGATGCGGATCTATATGAGGTTATAGTGCGCTACATAAGACAATGTCTGTAGGCAGATTGCATGAAATTTGCTTGCTTGCTTGTGTATTTTGCAGCCATGCCAAATCCACTGGAGAAAGTCGTGGCCCAGAAGAAGGAGGCCATTGAAGCCGTGATGGAGGTGTTTGAGAGAGGGGCGGAGGTGCTGGCCAGCACAGTGGGGGAACTTTTCCCACTGTGTGAAGCTGCTGCCCCAGTCTTGAAGCTAGCCCTGGACAATGTGCAGAGCAAAGAGGTGTTCTATGTGAAAGAACAGTTCCTAGCTGTGAGGAACAGGCTTGATGTGCTTTCCAGTCAGTTGGAGGACATTGACTGCGAGATTAGGAAGGGACGTGTGGACTCCCAGTACTTCTCTGTGGAAGAGAATTTACGCAACCAGTTCCGCAAATACTTGGACATATTGGAAGCCAAGCCTCAGTTCCGTGAGGTCAAAACCAGGTTGTTCTTGGAGCATTTTAGCAAGACTGGTGGTGAGAGGAACCTCTACATCCTTTATGATGCTTTGATGGGGAACAATACCTTTGGAGAGTCGGTCCTGGAGGTAGTAGAGAAATATGAGGCTAGGAACAGGAGGGTCTTGGAGGATTTCTGCGTGAGGATGAAGGAACTCTTCTGCTTGGGCTTGATCGCCTTGCTGGGACACTGTGCTCTAACCCAAGGGGAAGACTTGGAGCAGGAGAAGATACAAGAATGGAACGAGAAGATCCAGGAGGTGGAGACCAAGATGAAGGCCGCCATTGAAGAGTGTGTTGCACTGTTTGCTGAACAGGCAAAGCTGGATGTCCAGAGACTAGTCCAAGAGAGGGAAGGTAAGAATCTCCAGGACACGGCCCAGGAGCTGCTCAGTTTCCTGGTCAGGAAGTACAATTGGGTCAGCTGGTCAGTCCGTGTCATCAATCACTCGGGAAGCAGTTACCGCAACTGGAGAGCAGGAGACAACTTCCAGTATGTGACAGGACAGAGTTGGTTTGATGTTTTGCAGGTGAATGACACTAATGTGGTCGTGTCCTACTGCAGCAACCCCCAGCCTCTTCCCAAGGAGAGCATCCTGCAGCTGATGGACGGTCCTGCTAAGAAGGGAGACACCAAAGCTGTGGTGGAAACTCTGGAGAAGCAGCTGCCTGGCTTTGTGGTCCATGCCGTAAGCCGTCATAAGGAGAGCGGTGCAGCATGGAACTTCCCAGAAGAGTGTCATTACTGGGAGAGACATAAAAATGTGAAATTGTGTGTGCATTCAGACGAATGATGAAGCTCAGTCAATTTGGGTGAATGAAAGCAGCAGATTCAAAAATTTAAAACTGAATATGATACAATTCTATAGTGTTTGGGTCCAATACATTCTTCATTAGGGCACAAATAAACAGTGCCTGTGTCTTCTGCTCATATATTAATGTCAATGTGTTAAAATACCAAGAGACTTGCACGTAATATACACCATGTGGACAAAAGTATTGGGACACCTGTTTATTTCGAAACCAAGTGTATTAAAAGAGTGTATGCTGCGTTTGTTGGAGTCACTGTCTCTACTGTCCAGTGAACACTTTCTAGTAGATTTTGGAGCATTGCTGTGAGGATCTGATTGCAGTCAATGACAAAAGCATTAGGGAGTTCAGGATGGTGGATGATCACCACCACACCTTATTGGGTGAAGCACCATCATTCCACAGCTCCACAGCTCAATGCTGGGGGCTTTACACCCCTGGACACTTTTAAAAGTACAAGTCTTTGAGGAATTTTAGGATGTTATTCAGTTTGAATCTGTGGAGGAACTTCTTCAAAAAGGACAATGCCTTTTTGAAGGTTCCTTGAGGCGGAGGTGGGGAAACTCAGATTGGTTTAATGACCAGTAAAACTGTTCCATTGCCTGCTGGTCTTTCCTTGAACAAAAACACCATAAGTTGCAAACCCTTTAAGTTTTTAAATACGATTTAAGCCTCTCCCCCTCCCTGCCCACCTTTTTCTGATGGCTTGCAACCAGGTGCCTCACCAACAGTGGAGTGGGTGATACATTAGACACTCTTGTATATCTTCTGTATGTAAACATAGTGTATCAATCATAATAACACTGTCTAACCTCAGTCTGTTTCTCACGCCTTAACTAACCACTGCATGCACATGGTCACTTTATAAATGTACCCTGTCGGGGCACCACTTTGAAAGATCCTGTGATACAAGGAAGCCATATGCATTGCTTCATTATATGTGCTATGCTTATATGTTTATATGCCTGATAAATAAATGCCTGAAGCCCCTCCTCTTCCCAACCTATTTACTAGCAAGCTATCTCTAATCCTATAAACCAGATCTCTTCCTTATTCACACGTTCACAAGAATGTTTACGCAACTCACCACCACCCTGTCACGCCCCTTTAATTATTATTAATTATTATGAGAGGGGTGTGGCCTTCTAGAAGCAGAAGCCACAAACATGTCCATAAACAGGTCTGTTTCTGACTGTAAACGAGACCCATATGACAATTAAACACGTGCATCATCACATAATCTGTCATGTAAGGATTGCTTATTTATCAAGATGGTAAATTATAATCAATGCATTGATTAGACCACAAAGTTTTAGACCCCCCCCAAATAAATGATCATTATTTGTCATCATGGGTAGTTAATCCCGTTAATTCTCTTTTATTCAACTCTATTCTATCTGTCTACATATTCACAATGTCATTGGAACCATCTTGAAATGCTCACCATGTGGATAAAGTTTTGAATTTCTATTTTGGATAAAGTCCCACCTTTCAACAAAAAGAGCCAATCAGCCCCACCCATATATTTGTTTATATGGGTGGATAAAGATGGATGTACAAAACGTCTATGTAAAGGCAGCAGCTCCTCTGGATGCCAGTCTGGTGAGAGATTTTTTTAGAGTTAATAAAACATTCTAACACGTTTAAGTGATGTTTATTTTGTAGGCATTGTTTATGCCAGATTTTATTTGAATTTCATTATATGGGCCTGTTGCTAATAGTAGGCATAAACTAACTTATATTAGAATACATTGCATTGCTTGTTTTTAGCTTGATCTGTAGCTCTCATTAGTGGGTGGATAGTAGTTCATTTATATAAGAACAGTATCTAATAGAAACTGTGAATGACATCTCCTGAAAGCTTTGCTGGTTTGAGGCATGTTTTTCCTCAAATAGCTGTTAGTTACAATTAAATAGTTCCCTCTAAATCCTATTTGTGTCCTGTCTCCTATAAAGAACATTCTCGTACATGGAGTGAACACCCTGAACACTGGCTTTGCTGAGGGGTAGTGCACACAAGAACACTGTGGGAAGAAACCTGGCTTCAGACCGTTCACAGGCCATTCCAGATCAAGAGGTGTCCTAGTTTGTCTGTGCAATTCTGCTGTCTCTGGCTGGCCTACATAGACCTGAAAGAGGGCATGAAAGATGGCTTGTCAACCGTGAAAAGGATGGTCAAAGTGAAAAGAGTCAGCAGTTTTAGATTCTCACCCAGATGCCTTGGTCTCAAAGCCACACTGCGAACCTGCTGAGGGCGAGATGAAGCAGAACTATTAGAAACCTCATGGAGAACAGACCTTTATTCTATACAGTATGTTATATAATACTGTGAATACTGCGTATACTTACACAGTACTGTGAAAGCTAATTCTGCACTAATGGTGAAAAAACTACGCACAGACCTGCTGTAATTCATCGTCATTACTGCAGATCACAGCTACAGCTACCAATCAGGGTTATAAATTGCACACATAATACAATTTCCATTTCCTGTTATTGTTTCACAACACCATGATTAACAAACCACTGTTGACATGGATTGCTGTTAAATCTATGCGGTGGACACATACACCACTCAAAGCAGCGTTTAATTTAATTACAGCGTTTACACATAAGTCAGCATTTCCCTCCATGCAGGCCAGTTTTAATAGACGGAGTGTAACTCCACTGCCATGGTTCAGCCGAGGCCTAGAATGCTGAACTCAGCGCGATGGATCCAGTCATTAGGGCTGCTGAGGTGGAGAGCTAGAGAACGATCCATCATTCCTCTGTCAGTAAAGAGAGGTAGAATAAGGGCTTAAGGTAGCACACCACTCTATTGTAATTCAATATAGCCAAAACGAATGGGGCTTGTGGTCTTTGAACCATGTGCCATGTCAACCTTGGACCTTGTCTCCTGTTTTTTGTGTATTAAAATATTCTGATTTATGCAAATCAGGCAAACTGGACACAACAGCTCACTGTTACCAGTTGTATAGATAGTTTTTTGGAGATGTATTCTATAGATTTAATTTGAACGTTTGACTTAACAAATGCATAATTCATTTAAATACAAATGTATAACATTTTTTAATCCTTCAGAGCAAAAATGTGAATTTGTGTGAAACATTCAGAATTCTGTCATGCAAAAACCTTTGCATCTCCAAATTGTCAACTTTACAGGAAAAAACTTGCAAACGTCTATTATGTCCATAAAATAACAACGACCAGATTCATTTTATTTCAAAAAGTGAAATGGAGATACAAGGTTTTTGCCTGACATGGACATGTATTATGTATTTATTATCTAATCACATATCAAAGTGGTCCTGATGTTGATATACATGTGTTCATCCAATTTACAACCATACAAAATGTAATTACTTTATAGAAATTAGAACAAGTTGGGTTTTTTTTCCATGTAATATAAATTTTATTATTGGACATGAATAGGATTTATCGTTATTGTTTAAATGTAGTGCATCATAAGGTAAAATATTGCCCATTAACCACCAGTTTATCAGTATCTATATTATATGCAAAAACACAGAGGATACAAAGGTATGAAGAGTATAGTGGTGAAGCTGGCAGTCCACTGGCATTTTACTCTGGATTTTCTGAGAGACCCTTTGGTGATTAAGTGAAATGTATGGACAATTAAAAAAAACACATAATGGATAATTAAACAAAACACATAATGGATAATAACAAAAATGCTTTTTTGACTAAGAAATTTACTTATTTTCCATCATTTCTTACTTTTGTTATCCTTTATAAAATAGTTTTAACAAAAACATTTTCAAGGATAATTTTTGTAATCAGACTTAGTCTTCATTATCTCTCAGATGTTTCTAAAATGTGTCTTTTTTTTCTAAAATAAAAGTCCTGCATTTAAAATCTGTTTAAGAAGATTAAACCAGTTAAAAGCTCAAATCTCTGAAATCTTGAACACATGACAGTTATCTTGGTTCAGTGGCAAACAATCACTACAACCTGATTAGTACCAACAATGAGAGTCAACGTCATCAAGCCTGTGGACTTATGTTCACTATCTGGTTGGTTTTGGGTGATAAATGAGATGGATATATTTGTGTTGTCATGGCAACTCCTTGTTCCATTCACCTCCACTGTTAAAAATAGAACTTCTTTACAATTGACTGTTACACACCAAACAGCTCTAGCGTTTGTTGTATCTTTGACTAAGTTAAACAGATTGTTTGATCTATATTTTGAGCAAAATAACAGAATCTGATTTATTAAAGCGCGTTCCTGTTCTTTCTTATCGTGATAAAGGTCACATGACTTTGTTTATAAATACTTCATGGTTAAAAAAAATAAATAAAACATAATATTTGGTTCTAGAAATTGGGTAAGAATTGGTTATATATGACATTTTGTTAAACCATTTGAAGGGTAAATCTTATAAATTCACATTATAATTTATGCAGGATGTTCAATGAGACACTAAGTCCTTTAAAGGTCTGTGGGTCGTATGGGATAGAGACAAAAGTCCATTTATCCCATAAGGACCCACAGTGACATATATGTCACAGAGCCTTTAAAGGATGTGGAAAGTTACTTACAGCACTATCTAAAGGACAGCTCCATCCCATTTAACCCTTCAAATGCTTTAACACAATGTCATATTTAACCAGTTCTGACCCAGTTTCTAGAACCAAATGATGAGATACAAGTTATAAAACAGTCTTTGTGTCAAGTATGTTACATTGGGATTTTTTTTTACCGTATTTTCAGTCATGTGACCTTAATCACAATAAGAAAGAACACAGTTCTTTCTCAGTTAATAAATCAGATTCTGTAATTTTGCTCAGAATTCAAAAGTTGCTCTGGACGCTTGTGGGTTAAACTGAATACAATATAAGACCTTCCTAAATATTACTGCTGTAGTTTTACAGACAGCTTGGCTCAGCCAAAGGAAAAACTCTTGTATTCATTAGTGGTTGAATGGCCTCGGCTCTGGTTGATGCTATTGATCTGCAGAGCTCTTATCTCCAATAAAGGGTTTTCTGTGGCTTAGCTTTAACCCTAGATGTTGTTAGAAGTTACCCGTGTGTTTTCAACCTATATGAACCATTTCCTTAAACAATAGGCCTCATCCAGGCCTGTGCCTCCTCTGGTGACAGATGGCGCTAGAAACACATTTATTGTCTGATAGAACTTCCCATCTCTCTCTCTCTCTCTCTCTCTCTCCATGGGAAGACAGAGCAGAGATTTTCCACACACTATAGCTTATATTCTGCTTTTAAATCAACCCTGCTGTGAGAGAAGCTCCCTGCTCCAGCCTTATCCAGTAAAAGATATCAGCCAATATCAATATTTCATAAATGAGTGATTTTACGAAGGCCAGCATTAGAGCCGTGTGCTGTAGGCGGTCGATCAAACCCAGGATGCCTCGGTGCGGCAGCATCTGCCAATCGCAGTCCGAGCTAATGATATTACCCATCCGTCAGAGTGGACCATCGACCCACTCGCTGCTCCCTAAGTGGCCTGATCTGATAAAGAGCATTAAAACATTTGTTCGGTGACACACAGCAGCTCACCCTGACTGGCCGTATAGATCCGTGTGCTTTTTTCATCGGTGGTTCTGTCCCATACCTTTAAAAGGCTCATATTCTACATTTTGGGACTTCTTTTAAAGCTGCATTAAACAAGAATTGGTATTTTGTGCTCCAGCTGGACAGTGCAATTCACTTTTACACCACTGCAGTAAATGAAAATCATGTCTCGCCACCCCCCCCCACACACACACACACACATGAAAGAAGCATGTGGACTGAGGTGGCAAAGTAATATTATGGGTCTCGTAATTAAAATTTGAATATGGATACACAGCATTTTGCTGAGAGCTCTTGTGCAGCTCCTGAAATTACAATTGCTACAGATTAATGCTTTAAAGGGCACATTCACCCTCAACAGGTCTCCTGTCCTGTCAGGACATTTAAATACGGTTGATAGCAATCGTGATAACGTGCAATCAGGCAGGGTTTTAGTGAGATGTTTGCAAGATAGAAAGCAGCCAATCAGAGGCTTATCTGCTTCAGATTCAGAAGGTCGGTGGGGTTAGGGAGGGGGGGACCTTCTGAATCTGAATTTCAGGAGCTGCACAAGAGTGCAACAAAAGTGTTATTGATCAGTATAAAATGGCTTTTGTTGGACAAATCAACAAATCGTTCAGTTGTAGATGGGGAGGAGGTGTAATGGAATATTACTACAGGACGTCTGTAAAATGCATGACCGGTTCACATGGGATAAGAGATCTTGATGATTGAGATGGGTGTGGCTATTGGATTTATGCACTGCTGCCACCTCCAAAAAACGTATACAATGCACGGCTTGACCACTGATGAAGGAGGCCTATTAGAGGACAATAACCCTTAATGCATTTTAGCTACAGCATCAGCACTGGGTATCTACCAGCCTGAACATGCCCTTGGAAGCGGCCTCCATGCCTGGCCGCTTCATCTACAATTCTGGCCTCATTTGTTATTGTGAGGCCAGTACATGTGATTTTGCACTGCTGGTTGATTGTACTTGTCCTTCTCAGCACAGCGGTGATCTCTCTGACTGTCTATCACTGTCTGCCTCCTAGGAACACGTCAGCACTGAGGAATCTCTCCCTCACACTCTCTCACTGGATTTAACTCCCCTTTTCTCTCTCTCTCTCTCTCTTTCTCTCTCACTCCCACCCACCCACACCCACACACACACACACTCTCTCAGTGTGAGATAAGCCCACCCCTCCCCTGTGTTGACTCTAAACACAGTCTTCCCAGCACTGCAGTATATCAGCGTGTTGGTTGTCTGCTCCACACAGCCCACTGTTATCACTGTCATTCTGTTGGCCAGAGGACACCACACTGACCACTTACATGCAATTATGCAGAATACACGTATAAGCATCTGCACGTTACACACACACACACTCTCTCTCTCATGCACAGGCTTATAATCATGTGTGTTTTACCACTGTCTGCTGTGAGACTACAAAATTAAAGCCCTCGTGACTCCCCGAAAGTGAAATCAAAGACCGTAAGGTCTGAACTGATACCTTGGAATATCCTCGTTAACAAAAAGCATTTAACCATAAACAAAGAGCTTTTATTTATTTATTTATTTATTTATTTATTTATTTATTTATTTATTTACTGGCATTGTGGGGGGCTCTTAAAAAGATTTTGTTAATATAGATTTTCTATGGTTAAAGCTCAGGTGTTTGTGTTTGTCTAGTATTATTTATATTAGTATATTATGTACTTATTTCTTTTCTTTGTAGCCAAAAAAATAAATGTATAAAAAGTTCTGCAGCTACAAAATGCTCTTTAATAACATCATGAAAACAACGTCAGTTTGGATATCAGTGTAATCACAGTTAACCTGAAATTGAACTGCAGGCAAATGAGGCAGTACATTCCAGATCCTGTTCCAGAGACATTTAATTAAGACAGCTTTGCTCACCCAGGGGCCTCTCTGTGTGTGTGTGTGTGTGTGTGTGTGTGTGTGTGTGTGTGTGTGTGTGTGTGTGTTTGTGTGTGTGTGTGTGTGTGTGTGTGTGTGTGTGTGTGTGTGTGTGTATCTGTGTGGGCATGGACCTCACTAAAGGGGTTCAATTATTTTCAACTTCTTAAAGGACTCAATATCATATATATATGATTATATGATATATATATACATATATATATATATATATATATATATATGAAAAAATATATCAATAATTGTAATACAAACTTATAATAAGAAAATAGAACGAATTAAACACGTAGAACGAGTGACTAATTGATTTAATCTTGGCCTCTTGTAACAGTGAGATATGACTCAACGTTCACAACGCTGTGATAAAAACAAACACAGGCTGGATTATAAAGCAAAAAGCACCTGTGTTTTATTGTGAGTGGTTTATTACTTTTATAAAACAGTAATAAAAGAAATAATCATAAAATCCAGAATCAACAATAACTACACAATGATTCCCAATTATGCTTTCAGAAATCGTCAGATAAGAAACAGCACACAAATCACTCAAATGTCATAAATGGAGACCTTTAGAACTGTAGGCCATTTGTACTGGATATTTTTGTAATTGGACATAATTTTATTTGCCAAAAACTGTAAAAGAATTTATAGGAGACAGTTACACATACTATATGTTGTTTTCAGGAGATCCGAGACTATTCAAATTAGCCTTAAATATTTAAATATGAATAGAATTTAGATATTTTTTATGAATTTCACAATTATTTAGATGGTTTATTTATAATGATTAGATTGACGAGGATATTTATAATAATAAGTTCTTCAAGACACACGACAGAGCTCCAAAGAAAATAAAAAACAACCCAAATGTCCTTTATTATGGTTGGTGTTTATGTATGTATCAGTGTTATACATTTAATCAGAAATTTGAGCACAGTGTGAGTAAAGAGTCATATCCAAACTGTAGACGATGGTTTTTGTCTTAGATGTGTTAAAAGGTGTGAACCTTTTCATTTGAATCAAATTAGAACCACGTAACTGTAAATATCTATCTAAACACACGGTGGTACTTTATTACTATTGTAATAGTAACAGTGAGAGTACAAGAACATGAACCCTCAGTTAAAAGGTCAGAGAGAGAGGAAGCTGATGGGAATATTGCACCACACCTTACTGTAGATACCAGAATGAAGGATCATCACACAAAAACACCAGGATGAAACGCTTCCCTACTCCATATAAAGTGGACTGTCCAGCATGCTGGAAAAATGGCTTTTACATCTAGTGCACTTTATAGCAGTCGTTCTGGATTCAGCCCATGAGTATTAACCGGAGGCTTGTTTGTCTGTTCGCTGAACCATTAGCGTATTAAAAGTGTAATCTGTATATTGATCTCGCCTCTATTGTTAGAGTGTTCTTCTTTTTCTCTGACCCCTCCCCTCTTTAAAAACAACAATTACAAACATTAAATGCAGAAGCTTCTGTGACTGGACGTGATAAACGTCCGCTGTTAGGTTAATCGGGGTAAAGGGTTGGGTGATGTTCAATAATGCAAAATCCACAAGATTTAAACATTATTAGGGACTATTTTGCCTTAAAGCATCCTGCACACACTTCTCCACCATGAATGGATTTTAGGCCCAAAACTAAAAGACTTAAAGACATTGTAAAACAGGGTCTCAGACATTAGACTTTTAGAGTCGTCACCATCGTGGACAATCCTGACACTGGGGACTCGAGCATCTCACATCAGATCATCTGAACGACTATTCAATTACACGAATAAAAAAAAGAAAGTAGAATTCCTATTTAAGACCCTTCAGCTAGTATCTGTGCACTGAAAACACATAGAAAAATATAGCAATAGAAATAATGGAGTAAAAGCTTCTGCATGTCTTTGCTGAGAAGGACACTTTGTTCTGTCACTCCAGACACAGGACACAGTAGAGGTTGAGGTTGCAACTGGACTGATCTGAAGATGTGATCTACAAATGAAGATCTGTTCGGGTTAAATCTTTCATCCTGAGATTAAAGGACAAGAAAATATGAAAAAATTAAAGTTCCTGGAGTCAAGAAGGACATATTCAGTTACTATGTCATCACATTTGGCCTTAAAGTGTGGCTCTTTATGGAAGCTGATTTAATTTAATTAAATATTTAATTACACAGACATTTTTGGAAAGACAAAATGTGGCTAGAGCCAAAGGAGCAACTCGAGCAGCCCTCATCAATTAAAATGCCCATCATTCATTAAAACAATCATCCCTTAATAGTAATTAGTGTAAAATATTCAGTTAATCATGATACTGAATAAAGAACTTCTCACTCAGCGCGATCTGTCGGTGTAAAAACACTGAAAGTTAAACCAGCATTAAATATCCACACATTTTCCTTCATGTTTTAACCTTCAAAGTAGTGTGAGCACCTTCTTTTACGAAGGTAGACGAATGAGCATGGTTGCACGGTTCTGGCTACAGTGGTTTTCATTTCAGTGACCACGACACTACTGACGTGACTAAGCAGAACACAGTGGACAAAGATAGTCAGCTTTTGGGAGTATTACAGTAAACCACTGGAATATGTGGGAGTACGGGAGCCAGGATGCCTCATGACCAGAGCAGACAGGAGGCAGATGGTGTCAGAAACACAACGTTCAGCAGCTGAATTGTCCCTTATACTGGACTATCCATCTCCAGTCCTTGCTGAACCTCAGAAAATCTACTTTTCTGTTTTCTTCCAGCTCCTGGGACACCTGCACAAGGTATTCAGTTGGTTCAGGTGCTTTGGATACTAAAACAGAGCAAAATAAAGAGCATCTAAGGAACCCCATGATTAGAGGGCTAATTTCTGTTCTGAATATCAGTGTATGGGGAAGCCGAGCTGCAAAACAGCCTGTTTCAAAGTCTTCATGGTTGTGATGTTCAGTTTAGCCACTACTCACAGTGTTGTTCCTGCAGACAGTCTGTTACAGAGTTACAAAGTTAACCTTTAGAACCAATAGAGGCCATTTTCGTGGGATGTCTTCTGATGTACTTGCCAAAAATTTTGAAAAGTATTTATAGGAGACAGTCACACATGCCAGATATTGTTGTTTTCAGGAGACCATAGACCACTCTAATTTGTCTTCATTTCAGATATAAAAATCAAGACAATTTAAATATTTATATAGAAATATTTTTTATGGCTACAATTTTTGTATTTTTTCTGCTAACAAAAAAACTCTTTACATCACTCTACATCTTCTGAAATTTGATCACCGTGTGTGTAAAGATATTTTCTTCTCATTTTGCTCTGTGACTCTATATCTGGATCAGTGACTTCGTTAGCACTGCCCCTCCCTCGCTGATCGGTCAGCGTCTGCTCGCAGAGCAGTAAACATGCACTGGAACCTCCTTTGGCATTTAAACAGGGACTTAATTCAGCTGGAAACCAATGAATTTAAACGGTTTTCCAAGCTAGATAAGTTACTACTAATTCATTACATAAGTTACTAATAATTCATTACCTACATTCATTACAGTTTGTTATGATATGTGCATCATGTGTGTAGGTTACTTTGATCCTGAGATATGAAATGAAAATGGCATGTAACTGGCCGCAAAACGCGGATCTCGGATTCTACGAGATAAAAACACAGTGCACTTCCTGCCTTTCAGGAAGTCAACAGAGCATTACAGCCTTCCAAAGAACCCATATAATCAAACATTTCATCCTAAAGAATTAAAAGCAGTACATGTAAGAGGTTAGTGAACTTCAGAAGAATATAGCAGAACTACAGAATATGAACCCTATAAATGATTCATCAGGTGCTTTCCAAATAATGTGCTTCAGTGTCCTCAGTAGCTTATCTAACCCCGGCCTACAATTAAACCCAAATAAAATGGACAGGAAACGTCCTTCAGTGGGACGCGCACAGTCATAACTGCCATGCTGAAAGTGCTTGCAGAGATGAATTAACGTCTTGCTTGAAACTCCTACTGAGGACATTAAGAAGACAGGAGTGGGTTTAGTGACAGATGATCATAAATAAACCGCAGTGACCTACAAGCAGGCATGGCATTTAATTAAGCCCTGAAAAGAACAGACCTTCACCTTCACTCAGAGTCCGTATTGTAATCAAGTTAGTGATTTGCATGGGAGCTGCAGTTGGAGGTTCCTGCGGTCACTTCGTTCTTTTGTTTGTTTGTTTTTTTGCCAGGGCAGCTGAAAGACATGCTGAGGTGAACCTGAGAGAAGTCAATGGCCAGCCTACACACATCACAACATCTAGCATTTTCCTGACTGTGTCTGGGTTGGATGGCTGTCCGAGTTCTACATCTACCCACCAGAGAGGCCAGACGTACTGACCAAGACATACCATAACAGTTTCTAATGATGGTTCCATTTCCCTTCAGCCAAAATGGGGTTTATCTGCCAAGAGATATTACTGTTAATAAACGGAAAATATCTACTGGTCTTATTGGTCCACCAAACATTGTTCCACTAGATATTTGTGTTGTCCATATGATCTTTGGCAAATTGCAGATGTTTATTTTGGAGAGCAACAGCTTTCTCCTTGCAAGCCTGCCTTGCACACCATTGTTGTTTAGTGCTCTCCTGATGATTAGAAAAGGTGAGAGTTGCTTAGAAGTTACCTTCAAGACCCTGCATATAGTTACCGGCCTTGCTCTTGGTGTGATCTTTGTCTGCCTTTGAGCACTCCTGGGGAGGGTAATAATGGTCTTGAATTTCCTCCATTTGTATGCAATCAGTCTGACTGTAGATCAGTGGAGTCCAAACTCCTTAGAGACAGTGTTGTAACTTTTTCCAGCATGATGAGCATCAACAGCTCTTCTTCTGAGCTCCACCGAGATCTCCTGTGTTTGTGCTATGATACACTCCATATCTACTGATTGTTCTTATCCACCGATGTTTTAGGTCACCACCCACATAATAACATAATATAAAGTTCATAATCATTTTAAACCTATAGACAATATTAATTTAACACCATAACAAGCATCTAGGATGTCATAGCAACCACAGAGTTACACCTTAGCAACCACTTGGGGTACCATAGCAACCACCTAGCTACACCTTAGCAACCATCTAGCAACACCTTAGCAACCACCTAGCAACCACCTACCATAACAACCACCTAGGATATCATAGCAACCACCTGGAATACCATAGCATCCACCTACCTACATCTTAGGAACTATCTACCAACACTTTAGCAACCACCTACCAATCAGTTCACAAAACCATAACAGCCACATGGGTTACCATAGCAACCACCTAGCTAGACCTTAGCAACACATTGACAACAGACAGCTATAGCATAGCAACACCTTTGTAACCAAGATCTTTATCACAACACCGCTGAAGCGCTGACAACAGCCAGAATGTGCTAATGATGTGATTCCGTCAGCAGTCTTATTAATGCACACCGTGTTTGGTTTTCCAATAAACTGGGTCACTGTCCCCTAGACCAGTGTTTATGAACTGGTGTGCCATGGCTACATAGGCACTGTGGAACATGTTTGACATGTGCCTTTTGGTAGTTAGAGTTAGGGGTGTGCCGCAGTGTTGGGCATGACTTTACATTTACGGTGAAATGAACTGATTTCTTTAGGCCTTTATTGCACAAAGAGTGATCTCCCAGCACGTCCAGTGCTCTGTGTATGACTGCTGGAGAATGTCTTACATAGTTTCAGAAACACCAGCAGGCGTGGATCAACAGGATTCAGAGAAATGTAAAACCATTCTGTCTGTTTCCTCCATGTCCTGTTCTCACCAGAGGAAGCAAAAAAGAAATGTCTGATCTGTCATCATAGCAGTGTTCTTCTGGTGTGTATCATGACCTGCTCTTCCCTTGACTTACTGAGAACTATGTTTAGATATTCGGTGTACTGGAAACAGCTGCTCCCTCACACTGCCTGTTTCTATGCGATAAAATCAAGTCTTTCAGAGTCGAGCAATGAGTACCTGCATGAACACCCAGTCAAAATGTCTGTTAGTCAATAAATCAGTAAACAATGACCTAATTTCCAAAAGCCATAAAGTTAAATATTACAAATTTCATTAATAATTAATCAATATAAACTTTTCCCATCTTTTATCGCACACAGATACGTTTAAATTCATCAGACCGCAGGACTTGTTTCCAAAATGCTTGGTAGTTTTCATCTGATTGCTTCTTCATAAAAGTGTGAAAAATGTGCTGCTGCACAACAGAACTGTGCACCACAACCTAATCAATCTTGATCTGATTTGGCCATCAAATGGTTTTGATTCCTATCAACTCTACAAGCAGGTCTCTCTCAAAGATTTCTTGGTCTTAATGTCCTCAACATGAACTCCAACATTCCTGTTAACGGTAATGTCATAATCTATTAGTACTGAAGAAACAGCGACCTGCTTTGTGGTCATCGGTCATCTTAATGTTCACACTGCTAGGCAACTGCTTAGAGGAGCCATTGTCTGCTGATCTTTGGGACAATGTTTAACGAGTGGTTCTGAAACTACGAACTTGGCATCAGCTTGCCTTTGGTATGTGGCATGGTTCGTGATGATCACCACTCCTCTCATCCCCAACTTCCCAAATGGAGCACCATCATTTCAGAGAACACAGTTCCACTGCTCCACAGCTCAATGCCGGGGGTCTTTATACCCCTCTGGCTCACGTTGGGCATTAGGCGTGGTGCCTAGAGTCGTGTTTTAGTACTTCTCTACTGTACTTCTCTAGACAAGCTGTATGTGCATTTGCACATATGTGTCTGCAATGGATGCAACTTCACGGAATGTATTCATTAGTGTCATATATCATATGTATCATAGTGTGTTCATAATATGAAATCATCCATATAATACCATATATCATTCATGTGTATCTAGTTCATAAGCAGTATTTCTCAACCCTGGTGTTGGAGGCACCCCTGCTCCCTTTCAGAGTTGCAGGAATCCTCTAAAATGTTCAGGGCAGGGGTGCCTCCAGGACTAGGGTGTAGACACACTGGTATAGAGTAAGTGTGTTTGTTGTAATACACCCTTGGTTCAAGTCATATAAAGAGGAATTCCATTGATTTTTCCAACAGTTCTGCAGAATTAAATGGTTCAGATATGAGTGTTTGGATGTGAAATGCTTAAGAAATAACGACATTATCCTACTTTTAATGGAGTAACTGTCTCTACTGTCCAGGCTTTCTACTAGATTTTGGACCATTGTTGTGAGGATTTGATTGTATGCAGCAACCATCATGGTAGGGAGGTCAAGGATGTTGGATATCACCCCCACTTCCCCAATTCATCCCAAATCTGTGTCAGCAGTGGGTGCATTCCTTAGAAAAGGTGTCCACAAACATATGGATATGCATGCCCAGCATATTAGATTATTCACATAACATTGCAATGCTGGGTCAATTCAATCTGATGCTGGGCTTTGGAAATGATCCAAACTGTTCTATTGTTAACCCAACATTCTTTTATACAAGTTCTGGTAATTTCCATTAACTGCATCTGTTTGAGGATAAACCGGATTGAATGTTGATGTGGAATAGTCCTGAAGGTAATTCCCACAGTTGTTGCATAATTAGAAAATTACACTTATACATTGTGTTTGACCTGTCCATGCTTGTTTCTGTTGAATGTGTTCCAGATATAAAGTACAGTGTGATTATTTCTCAATACAGGAAAGAACGATTTCTATACTCATCAGAAATCATGAGAATTTTCTCTCATTTATTTCCCACAGACACTGTGAAATCCAATATTTCCTCTTGTTTCTGAAATTCTGGGTTTCTGAAAAACTGGGTTTTCACACTTAGGTCAAAATCATGCCTCACAGGTGGCACAGGTGGTGATTTCGTTTCAGTCTCAGCTCATTTCTTATACAGCTCTCTTCTGCATCTCAGACGTTTTGTAGCTCAGAGCAGAAATAAATCTTGTTGCAGAGACCCCCTACACACAGCTGGGGGTTGGGGGGGGGGTTCAGACAGAGAAAGAGACAGAGAACGAGTTCAGACAGTGAAACATCAGTGTTCCTTTGGGAATACAATACATAAGCAGAGAAACAACTCTAGCAGGTGCCGAACTGACCATCACTATAAGGTCACTTTTGGATAAAGCTGTGCAGCATCAAGGCACTTAATAAGCTGTTTTATCTGACAACTCATCTGAGTCGAAGAAGCCATTTGCTGTGAACAAAAGTGACATCTTGTGGTAATGGGTGCATTAAAGTGCAAGAGAGACCAAGGTCAAGTGGGAGCCACCATTTGTGGTCAACAGATTTAGCACCAGCTAATGTGGGTCCTCTTACTTCAGTTCTAATACTCTATATTACAAATCCAGGACACATCTACAGCTCTGAAAATGCCAGACATGATTTTTGCTACTACCAAGCTGTGTTCTGATTTATTTTTTATTAAGACGCTAAGCATTTTGGTTTACATCTTAAAATGGACACAGTAGACCTAGTTTTGGTTCCCAAAAGAACTTTCAGTTGACTGGTTTCAAAAGAGTATTTTCTGAAGACCCATCCATTGAAAGGGCCTTTCTGAGAACCCAAAGTGGGGGAACAGCATGAAAGTAGGGGTCCAAGAACTAACATCCAAAATATGGGCAACTTAGTAGCATGTCTGCCACACCTTGCTCATCTGGTTGCTATTAGAATAATGGCTTTTCCATTGTTCAGCTTTACTGAAGATGAATGACTGGGCCGCTCTATAAAACCTGTTGTAAGTTCAAAGCCCTTTTCTTCATAGCTTTCAAAAAGCAATGGACCATTTGAACTTGTACCTAAAACAGTACCTGTAGTTCGATAACAACTATTCTGACTTCCTGAGATGGGTTTCCAGTACAAAGATTAGGACTAAGGATAGACTACATGAGATCTTTAATGGGTTAACACCTTTGACATCGGGACATATTTCAAGACTGGCCTTACTTTAAGTCCATAAAACCAATCCATAATAACGTAACTAGAAGGTTACACGCACACGTTTTGAGGAAATATCTAACAGTGTGTTAGCTCACTTATGTTAATTTTATAAACTCACTGAAGAACAGTCGGCTATAAAGAATTAGCAAGAACCCAAACATGACCACAGCAAGTAAAGGAGCCAGTTTGCAGCCCTAAGCATGAACCACTGCATACCGTTATACTGCTGCGAAGGCGTATTCGCATTTCGGCGAGTTAGTACAGTGCGAGATATCGCAGTGACACGAAGAGCCACAGGTCCCGCCCACATCCGTGTGGGCCACCATTGCTCTCATCTGTTGTCTCTAAGATTAGATCTTTGTTTTTGCGAAGGAGCTGAATGTAATGGAATTTTGCATTATTCAGTTTTTCCACAAAATCAACAGAAACCATGTTTACTCCAAATATGCTTATAATAGAAGCCAGTAAACAGGTGCTACAGAACCAGTTCAGATTTTGTTTGTGGTTATAGGCTTCTGGCTCACTATACAGACAAAATTCATGCTTTACAATGGATGCTATGTTGATTTCAGGTATGTGAAACCATATTTGGTTCATTTTTGTAAATAACAGTATGTCTTGAAGTGTAGAGGATAAAAGAAAAATTGTGCAACTTTGATTTTTGGTCAAACCATCACTAAATGCATTGATTAGTCATTCAACTTCAGCATTGCAGAGAAACTGCCCCAGCACAAAGGCTCTGGGTCAGCCTGTCTGGCATGGTGCGGATGGAGAAACAGAGGAGTCTTTCACTGCATTGTTGAGCACTGTGATGGAAATCACCCAGAAGGCATGAGGGCTGGGGGGTGGGCTAGTTCTCATACCAGCACTGCGCTGTACAGTGATTCAAAGTAGGCCATGATAGTCTTTGATTGAAGCAAGGGATTAATTATTGGGGATATACAAACTTTTCCTTAATAGGGACTATAGAATATATTTGAGTAAATACACTGTCAGTTTGAAAAGTAATAGACAGTCATAGACTAACATTGACATTGGGCCTGCATGTCTCATTAATGTGCCTTCAAACTCATATATGTGATATTAAATGAATAATCTAATCATTTATATTTTTAATTATTACGTTCTAGAAGGAACCAGGGAGGAAGAGATTGTAATGCCATTTGGAAGGAAGCAAAAAAATAGAATAAATGATTAAAAAAGTTAGTTATTGGCAATATTTATTGAGGTGCATGTCATCGGACTGATCTTGGCACTGACCTCCACACATGGATTCAGTTGTCTCAACCAAGACAAAAGCAGGACTCATCACTGAAGATGGTCCACTGCTATTATGAGTGACGTGCCAGTCTGGCATGACACCACTGCACCAATGCATTGCATTTAGTTGATTTCTTCTTGGTGCAATTTTGTTATTTGACGATGTGTCTAGAATTTAGGGGGTCAAGAACTTTCTCTGGGTCCTACCCTGAATGTCTGGGCACAAGGTAGGAATACTCTCACTCACACCTAAACCTAAAGGTGCTACAAACTGTGGTTTAAATAATGCCATAAAAAAACCACTTTGGTTCCATAAAGGTTTAAGGAAGTGGTTGTGAAGGGTTTTACCAATTTTGAATTTCTTCTATGGCATCACTCAAAAACCCTTTAAAGGAAAGGGAAATTCACTTATTATGAGTATTTTGGGAGGTGGGGGGGAAACCAGAGTACGTGAGGGAAACCCACATGGACAGCAAACCCTCACAGACAATAATCTTGGTACCTTTTTGAGCAAATCCCTAATCAACAGAAAACACACATGGAAAATAACCAACATAAAAATACATTTAGACAAGTGGTCCATAGCTGTATTTCGTAATATTAGAATATTATGTGATCAGTGTCCAAAATTTCCCAAAAAGAAGTCCATACAGCCATGGACACATTAGCAGACTAGTATGTGGGATTTGTAAGTAGTATTAACAACCCCGTGGGCTGCTCTGCTTTCTCTTATAACTTACATATTAGTGTCATTAGTCTGAAATAATAATTAGCTACTTAACAGTTACTGAGAATCTGAAGCTGATGAATTGCATCCCTGGGGCTCAAGGGCCCCAAGCACCAACCCTAGCCCAACAAATTCATTATCAGTAAGAAAGCATTCATGTGCTGGCTGTGTATGTCTTCCAATGACTGCATTTTGTAATATTAAAGAAGCAATCAACTTCAGACATCATCACTAAACCAGAAAACTTGCTCATGAAAGTGGCAACCCCTACAGAATACCAAGTAGGGGCTTTTTGTGTGCGTGGCAAGGGGAAAAAAAGAGAAGAAAACACCCCCCTGTCTTGTTTCTCAGGACTGCTAGTGCTCTCCCTAAAGCATTTCTTCTTGCTGAATGAATTTGGAAGCCTGTGCAGAAGTGGGGAATGTTTACAGGATGTTATCTGTCTCTGGTGCCTGCCCCTCGTCCCTCTCTCGGAGTGGGCTCACAAGAATGTTCGCAAAGGGGGATGGAGCCGATCCAAAGGGGGAGTGCCAAGAGGGGAGAGGCTATATATACATGCGGACCCTGGGAGGCTGGTGCTTTGACACAGCTGGCTGCTGTTGGAACAGTAGAGAGCACCTCTGTACACTTTACCCAAATAACGGTAAGCCTTGTCTTTTTTCAGGCTTTGTCTGTTTTCTTTGTGATGTCTTTTTTTCTTTCTGCTTGGGTCTGCCTTTGTGATTTTATATTCTTTCTTAAATAAATAAAAAAAAAACAAAAAAAAACATGATAAAAAAAAGTTCATGGGACATAAAAGCAGGTCTTTTGACATAGAAACCACAAAATAACCTTTGAAATATATAACATAATTGCTATTTTGTCTCTGTATATTGTATATAAGAAAAGGTTCCTCTGAAGTAATGTGAGATGGCCGGATGTTGAGCTTAAGTAAATATTGACTGGCATAAGACTTTGTCTAACATAGTGAATATGGCTGGATTAGTAACCAAGGATGTGGTTTTGAAATGTAAAGGTTAGCCTGCTGAAAAACACAATGCCTACAAAAATGATCAAAGGCCATTTTTTGGGCACATTCTGCTGAAGACAATAACGTCTGCTTAAACTCAGTGAATCATTAACTATTAAAGTGAGAAAATGCTGGCACTTTCTCTTTTCTTCTTCTAAATTGGAAAGATCCTGGAGTTACAATTTCTAAGCCATCATACATATTGTTGCAAGGGAGGATTTGATCAGAGCCTCACTGAGGATCCTTTTTAAGTAAGTATCTTTTTATCGAATGATATCTTTGACATTTATTGTTGGGTTAGGAATGGATTCCAAATGTGAGAAATGCATTGTTCATCATCATAGTTCTTGCACGTTCTTAATTGTTTGCATATTCAAACCAATCAATGTTTGGGGGTCATCATGCGAAACATTATTCTATAAAGAATTGTCCTTGACTACATGAAGAGGCCAAAAATTGGATTTTGGACTATTCAGACTATTTGTATGCTAATTGTGCATTTGGTTAATACTAGTTTTTGCTGATTGGTCATCAGCATTTGGTTTAGATTACTGAACAAGTGTAATGGTTACACATTTTCTCAGATCTGGGTGTGCCTTTTTTTTCCTGTCGTGTACGCAGGGTCTTGGGAAATGAGATATGTGTGAGCTCATCTCCCCTGTGTAATTAAACTACCCAGAAACGTCCTCAAATGCTCAGCGGCTGAGGCGTTTAAATGTCTTTCCCAGCAGCCCATGTTGGAAACAGATGTTCTATATTCCTTGGATAGTGAAACAGTGAATAACCCCCCTTTCCTCCTCCAGCATTATTTCTAAACTCTTTGTCATAACGAGATGTGGTCATAATTTGCTTTTTCATGTTTACTCTGAGCCGACGGTAAACTTTCAGTATGTGTGTTCTTATTCATGTGTGGTAGACACCTGATCTTTCCCAAGCCTCAGAATTGGAGGGTGTGGCGTATTTTGTCTTTGGGCATGTCCTTACATGTCCAGAATTTTATTTTCCCACATTTCTGTCGGGTTTGGCTTATGACAAACCTGCATAACCACATCCAGATTGCAGAACTCTATGCAGAAATGGCTGGTACCTGTGATCTGGATGTCAGATCTGTCTCATGTTACCTCAAAGATCTCATGTTGGGGAAATAAATATGACCCTTAGAGATGACCCTATTGATTCAAGCATTGATTTTTATATTGTGGGTATCACTTGACAAAGAGGTTTTCACATGAATTATCTCACTGTGTTACAGAGAGAGCACTTGCCTGGCCCTTAAAGGATTAAGACAAGGCCTTTCCTGGCATCCAAAATGAATCGTGTGGAAGAATGGGTTCTGGAGAACAGGAGCAAGATTGAGAAAGGAGTGGAGATAATGGGCCAAGGATGTGAGATCCTGGCGGCCACCGTGGGTCAGTTCCATCCTATCCTGGAAGCCGTTTTTGTGGCCTCCGCTGAGATCCTCAGCAACCCAGAGGGCAAAGAGGCCAAGTACCTCACTGAACAGTTTGAAAGGGTCAATCAGAAGCTGGAGGGGATCCAGGATGAAATCGACAAAATAGCCCTGGAGCTGCAGCGAACATCGATGAACAAGCAGAACTTCGACCGCGAGGCGCAGATGATCAGTCAATATGAGAAGTTCCAAGAGTTTATCCTCGCCAAGCCCAAGTTCAAGGAGAAGAAGAAGGAGAAGTTCCTCAGCCACTATGAAAACACAGATGGTGACCTCAACATTGACGCCTTATACAATGCTGTCACTGGAGAGAACACTTCTGGAGACGCATTACTGGACACAGTGGTGACTACAGAGCAGCAAAGCAGAAGGGCAGTAGAGGAATTCTGCGCTCAGCTGAAGAAGCTGTTCTTGGTTGGTATCATAGCTGTAATGGGCCACGCCGCTCTGAAGGATGGGGCAGTTGGAGAGGCTATGGTGAAGAAATGGCAAGACCGCATGGAGGATGTGGAGAAGCGCATGAAGGCGGCAGTGGATGAATGTATAAATAATTTTCCTGCACAAGCCAAGATGGATGTAGAACACCAACTTTTGGAGAAGTCAGCCAGTGTCGACCCAGAGTTTGCCAAATATCTACTGGAAGCCCTTTCCAAGAAGTATGACTGGGTCTCCTGGTCCATCAGGGTCTTTAACCAGGGTGGTGTATTTTTCTGGAATTGGCTGGCGGGCAAGAAGTATCATGGAAGTGGTGGAGGTGGCCATTTTTTTGACATTTTGACCAAAAATAACATTCGAATTGTGGTGTCGTTCAGCGTGGATCCTAAACCGCTCAACAGAGGCCAGGTTCATGATCAGATTGAACAACAAAGGCTTAAAGGCAACATGGTGTCGGTGGCACAGTCTCTGTGCAACAGTCTACCCAACTGCCTTGTGCACGCTGTCAGCCGCTATAAGAGAGTGGAAGAAACCAACAACTTCCAACCAGAATGCTACTATTTCGGGGTGCACAAACGGGCATACCTTTGCATCCACTCAGAATAGTCATTTTTTGGGTAGAACAAACATCACAATGGCAATCAGCCTTTTACATTTTGCTTTTTCATATAAAATTTTATCAAATGTTTACGTAAACCAGCGCTGGGACACTTGTGAGGAAATCCAGCCACTCTGCTCCACCGTGCACACATATGACTTATGCATTTTCATTTACACTGTATATCTATGTGCATGTCAAAGAAAACCACGGAAAGCATGGTACCATGAAAGTGCATCCATGCACACATTAAAAAAAAGCATTTGTGGCCTTGTTTTGTTGTTGCCTGATTGAACACGTGATGCCGGCAGCTTCAGTACTGTGGAACAATGTATTGGGCCAATGATATTTGGGGGGGGGGCGTATTCAAAACTGTCTACATGCAATGTGGTATGAGTTTGTGATCCTATGCTGTGTCTTGTCATGTTTATGCCTCTATAAACACCATCCTGTGCATGCAAAAACAATGGTATGTGGAGTTTTGTTTACAAAGATAGACATGTAGGGTAAAGGATTGGTCTGGGGGGGGGATAAAGGGCTGAAAGTGCACTTGTAGCACGCTGTCAGAGCATGCTCCAGAGGGGTGGAGGTCTGGGTGTATCTGAGCTCAGGCTTCTCCTGGATCATGGGCTGTGCCTCAAGTAGAGCTGGAATAGGAAAACCACGTGACCCGAAGGCGTGAGAACGTGGACGTCGTTAAACTAGGCTGTTTACTTAATTCCCGATCGAGTACAAGGTGAGTTTTTTTGCTTTATAAGCAAGTAAGTAAGTCGTGTAATAAACCCAGCTGCTGGAGGGATTGTGACCTGTACTGCTGGGACTGCTGGGCTGCGGGTCAGGAAGTTAGTTTAGGGCGTTGCTGGCTTAAAACCACGTAAAACACAGGAAATGTTTGGTTAATGTGACTTTTTCAACTGTTATAGAGGGGTTGGACAGTTTATGAACACTTTATGTAGTCGGATAACCTCTAAAACACACGATAATCCCGTAGAAAAAACGACTGTGTTTGGGCTGAAAGATACCCGGAAGTAGGTTCAGGACTGGCCAGGCAGAGAAAGAAGCCCGCTGGGTATATTTGACCAAAATCTGGGCTTATAACCAACCCCTGTCGTGTACAAGTGAACAACCAGACTGTAAAGCTTCCTTTAAACCTATTTGGGCCAGAAAATATTGACTGATAAGGTGAAATATACCGCAGGGTGTGCAATGTTTACATCTGTTTCTGAAGCAAAGAGCCCACTGTACTCAAACCTCACTGCTGTAATCAACTCTCAGATACAGAATACTGCTGTTTAGTGCAATAAAGGGCTCCAAAGTCAACTTGTGTACAAGTTTCGAAGTGACAGGTCAGCTGCAGTGGCTGCCAGTGGTCTTATTAATGTAATTCAGCTGTTAAAAGTGTGAATAAATGTGCATTACATGTGAAAAATAGTAGTGCAAAGGTGCAATGTGGTTTAAAACAACACTCAGATACAAAATAGTGCCGTTTAGTTCAATAATGACCCCCAAAGTCAACTTGGGTACAAGTTTAGAAGCGACAGGTCAGCTGATGTGGCTGTAGAAGTGCAGGATTTCACCCAAACATCTGTCACAATCTATATAAGATGTTACAATGTTGTTTGCTTTCTTTTGGGATCATTTTGGTGTAAAATAAAATGCTGCCGTGCACCATTCACAAAGTATTGACTGCAGATATTGTCAGTAATCTAACAATGAAATTCAGCTGTTAAAAGTGTGAATAAATGTGAATTACATGTGAAAAATAGTAGTGAAAAGGTGCAGAGTGGTTTAAAACAACACTCAGATACAAAATAGTGCCGTTTAGTTCAATAATGACCCCCAAAGTCAAGTTGGGTACAAGTTTAGAAGCGACAGGTCAGCTGCTGTGGCTGTAGAAGTGCAGGATTTCACCCAAACATCTGTCACAATCTAAATAAGATGTTTGTGAAATGTGTAACTGCACTATTCAGTGTAACAGTGAAATTCAACTGTAAAACATATGAATGAATGTGAATTACATGTGAAAAATATCATTGAATGTAGATCTCGTTAGGAAATATTCAGGAAGGTACATATATTTTACATTTGGGCCATGAATTATGGTTCTGTTTGCCACAAAATAAGATATTGAGGCCACAGGATTATACAGTAATGCAAGATAATGATCACTTTGTAGCCTCAATATATTATCTAGTGGCCACAACATATTATTCTGTAGTCTGTGTTTTATGTCGTGGCCACTAGAAACTTCATTAATGTTTGAAGTCAATTTTTTGCATGTATAATTCTGAAAATGTGACACATTGGCGTCTTTCATTTAATTCGATTTTATTCTGTTGTTGTAGCCCACGAAACAAAAAGCAACCTCATTAACTCAGAGGTGCAGTGGTTTAAATCAACTCTCAGATACAGAATAGTGCTCTTTAGTGCAATAATGACCCCTAAAGTCAGCTTGTGTACACGTCTACAAACAACAACTCGGCCTCTGTGGCTGTAGAACTGCAGGATTTCACCCAAACGTCTGTCAGAATATAAATCAGTTGTGTTAATGTTGTTTGTTTTCTTTTGGGATCATTTTGGTCTTAAATAAATGCTGCAGTGAATCATTCACAAAGGCTGCAGATGCTCTCAGTAGTTTAACAGTGAAATTCAGCTGTAAAAAGTGTGAATGAGTGTGAATTACATGTGAAAAATAACACTGAACGTAGATTTAATTTGGAAATACCCAGGAAGGTACACAAATTGTACATTTGTACTTAAAAAATATATCAAACTGATTAAATGTAATTAGGTATAATTAACCTTTGACTATATATGGTTGATATGGTATGTTAGCATGTGGTTTTGGATTCAGCTTGATCATATTTGGCTAATTTCGATAACCTCTATCCTGAATGTTAGTGTACTGAGCTCCTACAGTAACACAGGGTTTGTTTTTAATAAGCCCACATGAAAATATTTTGAGGCCACAAATTAATGGTTAATGGTCGAGTCCACTGGATAATACAATATTAAAAGATAATAATTGTTTTGTTGCCTAAATATATTATCTTGTGGCAACAAAATATTGTTTATTTAGAGTCAAAATTTGAACAATCTGAGATTTATGACTCTGTGGCTCTATAAGCCACATTGAATCAGCAAAAAAGGCTTGAAATATTTAATGTAATGAATGAAAAATTACAGTTTTTGGTCATGTTGTCATGTTTGTTCTTTTGGGTTCACGGTGTAAAATAAAATGCTGCAGTGTACCGTTCATAAAGCATTAGCTACATATGCTGCCAGTAGTCTAATAGTGAAATTAAACTGTAAAAAGTATGAATGAATTACTAAAACAATAACAGTGAAAAGTAGAGTTCATTTGGAATTACTCTTTTTACTTGAATACATGTACTAGGTATTTTTCACCTTTGACTGTATATTATCATGTCACGTAACTTTACAGGACAAGGCCGAAAATGTTTGTAACTGAATGGAAGTGAATGTAAAATAAGGGATTATTTTCCTCATTTTAACAGTTGACATGGTATGTTAGTGTGTGGTTTTGGAGCTGGATCATCTAAACTCTGATCATCTAATCCAAACTCAGTAACATCTATCTTGAAAGCTCCTAGGTTTATATATTGAGGCCACAGGATGATACAATAATACAAGATAATACTCACTTTGTAGCCTCAATATATTATCTTGTGGCCACAAAATAGTGTTTAGTGCTCTCAATGCTTTATGTTGTGACCTCTAGAAAATTAATTGGTGCCCTCAACATATTATCTGGTTTGTACAGTATATTATTTTGTGAACACTTGAAACTTCACTTGTGGCCTCAACATATTTTCATGTTACCAATGTTTTATCTCGTGCCTCCAAAATACTGTCTTCTGAACACTTAAAACTTAAAAATTGTCCTCAAGACATTTTGTGCTTTAATTTTACACGTCTCTAATTATAAATACATCTTTGTCTTCTAAATATTGCGAAGAAACGAGCAGTAATAAGGTACCATCACAAAAAAGTGATTGTGTACAAAAAATTAAATATATGCTTGGTTTTCTTCGTTGGCTTTCACTACAGATGCTCGTATGTGCTATTTTTTTCACTGCAATCTAACTCAGAAACCTCTTTACAGCTTCTCAGATCTTCTTATAAGAAGTCTGAAACCTCAGCCACTGCCCAATATATTATCAATGCATTAGTGGTGTGTTCTGTGTTATGCCCTCAGTATTGTACTCTACAATACCCTCTCTCACTCTCAGTAGTGCTGCAGAAACCCAAGGGAAGGGGTCGGGTGAGGGAAGCTGTACCAGTTCTGTCTGGTGCTTTATGCTGCAGGGTAAAATACACCGTACAGATTCAGATTTCAGTAACATTATAGCGTTCCTTGAAGGTAACTCTTGAATGAATATGGGGTTCTTCAGTTTTTGGTCAAATTGAAGATCTTTAACTGCATGGCAACACATTTCAGGTGTTCACCCGTGTTTTAATATTGTACTCTTCAGACTCCTGCAGAAACACTGAAACTATCATTGACATGTCCCGCGTCCAAAATCAAATAATTAATTTAAGATACACTGAATAGACAAAAGTGAATATACTCAGTTTAGTGTCTTATGCTGGAAAAGAGAGACAGCATAAGCTGAAAATGTGAGGGCAACGAATTGCTGTCAGACGAAAAGCTGACAGCCAGGTTTTCTTTGTCTAGTTTCCATGGTTACTGTCTGAGCTGCTTTGGAAAATGTTCTCCTGCCCAGCAAGTTGAACTACCTTATTAATCATTTCCCCACCCACGGTGCCATTCGCACACAGGAGAAAGGGATACTTCGACGTGTTTATGGATATTATAGAAGTGTTGTCATTACTTCACTCCTGTAGGCTTTTCAGTGTTTCAATGTTTTCTCGTGTATAATTTGTAGTTTTGTGTTTATGGTTATATAATATGTGTTTGTGTGTATACTAATGCATCCCCTTCACTCTCTCTCTCTCTCTCTCTCTCTCTCTCTCACACACTCTCTGCATTAGTGTGTGTGTGTGTGTGTGTGTGCTGGTTTGGAGCTGGTGATGCTTTATCATTGTTGAACTCATGTCTAGATATATACATAAACCTTAACTTTTAATGGTAGTCACTATAAAAAGATGAAAAACTGGAGACTGCAGATGCACATTTGTATATAGTCAGTTAAATTCTGTATGTATAATGCTGAAAATGTGACATATTGGCATTAATCATTGTATTTATTACTGGTGTATCATAGTGGATAACAAGACTACCTTTCCCAGAGACTAGGCTAGGGTTTGATTTCCTGACCAGTTTAATACACCCACCACTTTATGCCTAATTCTATTGTGACACAGAGACATAAACTTTGAGTTTAAATCTCATAAACTTTGTTTAAATCTTTACAGGAGAAAGAAAAAAACATCTTAACATTTAATGGAAGCAGAAAGATTTAATTCCAGGTCATTTCTGTTGGTGCATTCGTTATGAGAGTTAAACACAGAATAAAGAGCAACGTCCAGATTCACTTTGTCCAAACATGTAAAATGCAATATGCCTCTCCAAAAATGAGAACATTCTGAAAAGGGTCATATTTTAATATTATATTAATTTTATAATAATTTATACAATAATGGGTTCATGATTTTTGTGAACTACATCATACTGATCATTTACAAAAACAAAAAAGGCTTGAAATGTTTAATATAATGAATGTAAGAATATGACAGTTTACTTAATGTCATAATATGGAAAGTGTCGGTCTAGTGAGATACATGAACACAAACCAACATCAGATGTTCTGAATGAATCTGCGAGTAGTCGTACTAATGACATGTGTTCATGTGGTCTGGTAACATAGTTTTTGGTCAAAATGTTCAAGAAGTGGGTGACATGGTTCTGATTGTAGCTGTCACACGAAACCTCATGTCTCCAAAATGGCACATGTACAGCAGAAAATCTAAACTTTTAATGGTTAGTGCATAAAGATCTGGAGCATTTCTATTGGTCTGTTTTCCTGTAATTGGACATGTAGGCTAATATCTTTGGAGGTAGTCAGTTCTGGTTCTGGTGGGCTGGTTTTCTGTGCTCACATACAGGACTGCAGTCGATGATCCCCGCTGTAGTGTGTTGGAGGTGGGGAAAATCTTAGGTTACCAATTTGCATAGTTCTCCACTGTGCGACAGCCCACATTAGTCTCATATGTAGGAGCAAAAAGATGATACACGAGCGTAACTGAGAACCTTGTCTCAGTTCGAGTGTGTATAATGACTGATTGTCCCATCACTGTAATCCTGGTCATGGTCCTGTAGTCCTGTGCTGATTCTATTCTCCCTCGGTGTTAAATTCCTGCTGCGCTATTGCCTCATTGCTCATGGGGTGTGTCGTTATGGAGCGGTATGCTGTGATAGCTGAGCTAACTTGCTCTTCTCTCTTTCCTCTCATACAGTGATCCCATCTTTCTCGTCTCAGTCACAGCTTAAAGGCTCAAAAACACAATCAAGGACTGTGAGTGTAAGTGACTTATTTACTACTTTCTTACATGAGAAGTTGTAGTTCTGTAGAAGGCTTTGGGTCAACACTTCGAGCTCTTTCAGAGCGGTTTTTAACTCCTTAAAGGTGCAGTATTTAGATATTACTATCAAAAGACTTGGCTTTCAATGACGAATGTGAGTTATTTAGTAATAACTAGAGCTGAACAGTGTCTTGTTCATTAGCCATTAATATCAGCCTTTGTCTGTATGTTGTCACTGTAAGTGTTTTTACTGGGTATTCTGATTAATCACACTTCCAGGTGAGTGTATGTCAGAAATCAATGGTATTAAAAGAGTTTATTCTAGTTTTGATGAAAAGTCCTTCATCTAGATTTGACATCATTGCTGTGAGGATTTGATTGCATTTATCAAAAATGATGATCACCACCCTACATCATCCACAACTCATAACAAAATAAATCCATGCTCTGTGGTCGGTGAGGAGTCTTGCCCCAAAGTAATGAAACCAGTGTCATTGCAATAGCTTAAAAGAGTCCTATTCTATTGGCAGTACTTCTCTACAAGGACTAGACAAGCTTTGTGTGTGCATTTGCACATCTGTGTCAGCTATGGGTGCAGCTTAAAGTAGAATGAGGTCATATTTTGAATGCAGTTGCACCTTTTGATGTAAGGTTAATCTGATTGTTGTTCTTTGAGTGCAATAATAGAAATTCTGCAAAATGACTTAAATAAAATCTTTTGACTTTGACTTCCGTTTACAGTTAAGGTTTTTCCGTTCTGTTGTTCCCATTGTTCCCATTTTGTAGAGGCAGCACATTAAGTGTTACTCTAGTTCAATTTGGAATGATGTCATGTGCTGATCATCCCTTCTTTTCTTCCTAACAGTGTTTTCTGGTTGACTTCACACCAATCATTCAAGATGACCGATAAATTACAGAAAATTGTTGCGGACAAAAAGGATGTGGTGGAGACTGTGATGGAGGTATTTGAGCAAGGAGCTGAAGTGGTGGCCAGCATGGCTGGAGATCTGTTCCCAGTCTTCTCTATAGCAGCTCCCATTGTGAAGCTGGCACTGGATAATGTGGAGAGCAAAGAGGCGGAGTACATGAAGGAACAGTTTCAGAGAGTCCGTGAGCGTCTGGAGGTCGTATCGGAGGAGATGCAACGCATAAACGAGGAGGTCAAGAAAAGCGGGGCGGACGCAGCTTACTTCTCTGTGGAAGAGAATGTGACCAACCAGTTCCGCAAGTACATGGACATCCTCAACGCCAAGCCCAAATTCCGGGAGGTCAAGAAGAAGCTCTTTTTGGAGCACTTCAGCAAGACTGGGGGAGACAAGAACCTGCATACTCTCTACAATGCAGTAACAGGAGATAACTTTTCAGGAGAGTCTGTGCTGGAGATCACTCTGAACTACGAGCAGAAGAGCCGTAGGGCAGTAGAGGACTTCTGCGCCAGGCTGAAGCAGTTATTCTGTGTAGGCCTCATCGCCTTGATGGGACACGCGGCTCTCAAAGGTGGCGAAGACGAGGAGCAGCTGCTGAATGATTGGGCTGAGAAGATGAAGTTGGTGCAGGCCAAAATGAACGCAGTCATCGAAGACTGCATTAACAGTTTTCCAAGCCAAGCTGAGATCGACATCAAGAGGCTAGCGAGGGACAACAGGGACAAGCCCAACCAACAGCTTGCAAACATGATTCTGGAAGCCCTGAAGAAGAAGTACGACTGGGTTGGCTGGTCTGTCCGCGTCTTTAACTCACCAACAGGCCTTTTCAACACAGGCTTTTTTGCCAACAAGAAGGACTTTCAGTGCTTCACAGGAAAGAGCAGGTTTCAAGTGCCTTCACCAGATGACAAAACTAATGTCATGGTTTCCTACAGTGCTTCCCCAGAACCTGTAGATAAAGCTCAGATTCAGCAGCTGATTGAGACCCAGAAGAAACTTTCCACTACAGAGTTTGCAGAGCTCCTGTTTGAGAAGATCCCTGTATGTGTGGTCCATATCATCAAGACCTCATGCAAAGAAATGGCCTGTGCCTGGAGCTTTACAGATGAACTTCACTTTTTTGAGGAGAGCAAGAACTTCTACCTCTTCATTCATTCTGCCTAACCTCCAGTAGAGGAACAGACTACATTTATTTTAGACCATAATCAGTGACTGTTTCTCTTTTATGCAGAACATGTGGAGAATATGAAGTTCATGAAAGTTAGTTCTTGAAATATAATCATGATACCTTTTCCCCAAATTTACAAAACTTCTGTCTAATTTCTCTCACTGACCATCATTTAGAAGTTAGTTTATTTGCCATCCAAAGCCATTTTCTGAGTACACTTTATACACTGATCAGCCATTATACTAAAACCACCTGCTAAAAACTGTGTAGGTCCTCCTCATTCCACTTAAAATGCTCTGACCTTTCATGGAGTCCACAGGACATCTTCAGAGCTGGCACCAAGACATTACAGCAGATCCTTTAAGTCCTGCGAATTGTGAGGTGGGGCCTCCAGGAGCATCAGTGACCCTGATTCAAGTTTGTGTTTCTTTTGTAGATACTGACCACTGTATAGCAGCATCATCTCCATCACAGTTCTTGCCAGAGTGTCTCAGATTCTTATGCTTGCCTGTTTTTCCTGCTTTAACACACCTTCATGAACCAACTATTCACTTTATATGTACATCCCATGTCTTGACGGGTGCCGCTGGAACCAGATAATGTTATTTACTTCACTTGTGAGTAATGTATTGACTGATCAGTGTGTGCATTTGTGATGATAAAATAGTAGTAAATCTTGAAAGGGTTTATCTTTCTGCCATGAATTCATTTTAAAAATGTGATATATATAAAATGTCACAACTCTAAAGATGACTCATTCCATTCACCAGCACCGTGAACAGTCTCAGGCAGTGTCTCCTAAATGGAGCCTTTCACACTGACCACTCTGAATGACTTTGTTTACTTACCCATTCAGTTTTTCATAATTATTAATTATTCATAAAATCAGTGGCCTTTTAAAGATATTTTCATGGTTCATGATTATTATTATGTATATCACAGTAGTTTGTTTGATTTGTTGGAACAGTTATAGTTGAGTAGTTCCACAAATAAACAATGTGAGTTCAGTTAAATACTGTTATTTAACTGCAGTTCAGACCACGTGGCAATCAGAGGGTGACCTTGCACATTTACGACAGTCACTCACAGTGTGCCCAGAAAGGCCTTTCATATAGTCATATATCGTGATAATCATCATGATTTCCTCCACCTCTAATACTTTGCATATATCATTGAATAAACATTACTTTAAGCCAAAGAACAATTACTGACTACTTTATATTAATCGCCTACGTTGCCTTGTACTGCAGAGCTGATCTGTGTGAGGTATGACGACACTTACAGCTTCAGCTCTTTCAGTGCTAAATGAACACTGCATTTGTACGTTGATGTTTTAAATAAAGCAAGAAAAGTGCCTTTTTATTCTTTGTCTCATTTTATCCATTGCTGTTTTTTCATTTCTTAAGGGTGAATCACTATTTATCTAGCCAGGTAAAGGCTACTGTACGTTGAACCATGTGATGTTTCATCAAATAAATACAAGAAGTTAAACAAGCTGTTTACCTGTGCTGGACACATTTGTCTCATTGTTTTTATAAAGGTAGATTGTCCATCTTTGTGACTGATCTTTGTGGCAGAGAAACCAAACCCGTTCAAACTGAAGGACAAAGGCCCCGATCTTCTTCGTAATCCACCTGTTTGTCCATGAGAGCTTTTAAAGCTGGAGGATGACACTGCGTTCCATCAAACCTGGAATTAGTATGTTTCACCAGCATCTGAGCATGTTGGGACACAGTAGGGATTCTGGAAGGAGAAGAACCTGTTGCCATATGAATGTTTTGCACAGCCCACTGGAATGCCAGGCAGTTATCACGGTTTCTGTTTTTCTCTCGTCGAGCTGTGTCAACTGAAATGTTCCCTCACGCTTATACTAACAGAAACAGGCAAACAGAACAGTTCTGATTGTTGGGCTTTTTTTGGTTGTAGGCTTTGGCCTTGAGATGCCTGTCATTTAATCAGCCCTGCACTGCCTTAAATGTGTACATGAATCATATATAATGCACAAAAGTAGGTAAACAACAACACACACTTGTGTTGATGCAGATCTGTGTTCATCAGGGTTTTGTAAGGAAGGAGACTATGCAGCTTGATGATACGCCATCATTAATGTGAAAGTGGGCACCACCAGCCAAAACGAAGCAGTTATGAATTCAGATTTATTCCTTTTCTGTGGATTATGCTTTTTGGATTTTTACAATAAAACAAACATTGCACGTTTAGTTTACGTGGTCCATTTTTGTGATAGAGATGCCTGTGAAGAACCTTTGCATCAAGTGAAACATGGTGCTTTATTCATTCTAAAGTTGTTCTACTTGAAGTGCTTCTTCCTTTGAAGCACTTTCATTTTTTTAAGAGTGATGTGAAGAAAAAAAAAAACATGAAAATGTAGAAGTTTTTCAGCGATTTAAGAAAATGTATTGCTGCTGTCCATTTTTGTTTGTTTTCATTATAGTTCAAACCCCGTAGCTGCTCTGTACACTATATAAATAGCTCTGGATGAGTAGACCAATAGGAATGTTCTAAAATGAGCAAAAAGCTCTTTATTTATGTATTTATATCTTAATTTTCATTCAAACTTCAGAGCAGTTTGCCCTCTGCTGAATAGTCACCATTTGGAGACCAGTTTTCAGATTGCTTAAATCTCCAATCTCTTGTGTCCAGGTTTTCTTCAGATGAATATATCAGGCTCAAATCTATTTAGCATCAGTTTTGTTTTACAGAGGCCATCAAACACCATATTCAGCTCAATAGAATCATCACAAAATAACAGAATAACAGCTGGACTTGGGAATATATATATATATATATGAGTTTGAAAGTGGATGATTTTTTTACCCTTCGGACACAGAGGATATACAGAATATTAAGACAACAAGAGGGTTAATTCAAACTGACTTAAGGTAGACTTTTTTAATCTTCCAAACATGACGTGCAGCATGTTTTGCCCTTTTAGCTCTATTAAAATGTTCATTTTGGCCTGAATGTCAAGTGTCACGACATTTGTGATTTTTTGTGTTAACATACATTCTTTCAGGGAAAGGTCTGTTGCACTTTCTGTTATGATTGGGCCGACTCCCGTTCAGTGCATCACTGGCTGGAGAAATAAAAGAATAGACATGGTTCTGCAGTGAGTGAAACACCCATTTTACTCTGTAATTATGCACCGGAACTGTGGCCAGTAGTGCTATATTAAGGACAGCTCCACTCCACCACACAGACACAGAAAACAAGTTTATAAATATACTGCCACAAACCCTGTAAGTAGAACAGGATTAAGGAGTGATTAACGTATAGATATAGAGCCTTTATGTTCATTATGTTTATTACTTCCATTTTTCTGTTTGAAAACGCTGGCTGATTTTATGTGGTTCAAAGGTTTCTCAGTTGTGAGTCTGCAGATTTGGAAACAGTTGGAGGTGGCAGTTGGCTCAGAGAATCGTCAAGGGGCACACACTCAATTTTGCAGCCTATTGAGTTCCAGACTAATCAGACTTTTTGTTTACTCGGCTCTGGGTGTAATTACTGCATTTTAATCAGCAGTTCAATCGCTGTGTATCACAGCAACAGCCAATGAAAACCGAGAGCACTAAAAAAGTAAATACAGCCAATAAACAACAAAATATTTTCATTATTTTATTATGGCAGAGGCTCAACTGAGTGTTTGTCCAATGAAAATGATCTCACCTTCAACTCGAACCCTGGTCATGTCCATTGCAAAGCAAGAAGCAATGTAGATGTGGTTGCTAGAACTCACCGTTTACATCGTTGAGAGAGCTGTATCTCCAACACCTTTAAACCACAACCGACTAACCTGAACCTAATTCTTTTACTGTAGAAATGATAAACATCAGCATCACTGAGCTGCTATATTTCCATCAGGATGTCACGGTGTTGGATGATCACCACCTCACCTCACCCACAGCACTCCAAATTATCCCAAACGTATTGGATGGAGCGCCATTGTTCCGGAGAACACAGTTCCCCTGCAGCTCAGTGCCGGAGGCAGGTTATAAATACTGTAGTCCAGTGTTGAATGAACTCCTACAGAGTTGAAATTGATAAGCTATGTACACTATAGATAGTTAATGACCCCCCCTCTCCATTTAGATCCTCCACACAAACTATTGAGTTAAGTGTCTCACTGAAGAGTATGACTGCCAGTCGAGGGACTTGAACCAACAACCTTCCAACCGTCCAGTCACAAGGCTGTAACCACTAGGCCACAGCTGCCCCAATCAGTAACGGCATGAAGGCAGTGCTCCACTGTCAGATACGATGCAGTCAAGACTCCCACATTTGAGGAATTTGCAAGGGTCAGCAGAGTTGAATGAAGCCTTTGAAGAGCTGAACACTGCTGGATTAACTCCGACCTGATCAACTCTGTCAAATAACTCCAACACTGAACTATTTCACTTCCAATGTGTTAAAATAACACTTTGAGATTAAAAATCTTTTTACCATGTGGCCCACATTTACAACCAGCACATTATGAAATACATGGTGAAGAACTGGGAACACTCTCTACAGTGATGAAGATATCTTGAATGCCAGCACTGTTGGGCCATGACGCACTCCCTAGTGCATTGTTTCCCAACCCTGTTCCTGGAGGAACTCCCGCTCTGTATATTTGAGAGCTTTCCCTTCTCCCCACACACCTGAACACTACTGTCTCAAACTGATTTACACTCAACCACAACATTATGACCACCTCTTTGTTTCTACACACATTTTTATCAGCTGCACTGATGGGTGTCTGGGAGGGCCTTCATTTTGTGCACTGCTGCAAACTGGATTGTGAGCAAGGTATGGGTGAAAAAAATCAATTTGACCTTCATTCCTGGTCATACATGTAATTTTCCTCTCTTCCAAAACGATCTGCTGTGATCTGTGATCTTTACTGCACAAACTCTCATTTTCAGTTTCACAGAAATTCAGCAATTGCTCAGAAACATCCTGCATCCACTGAAGATATTCAGACTGAGCTGAAACAACTGGCTTAGACTTGAGTGGCATCACTGAAGAGCGTCTGTTCTAAAGTATCTGAAGGGCTTTTCCATCCATTTTCCCTCCGTTAAAGGAAAAATAAATCAGATCCAGTGCTGCTAACTTGACCTGTTTTGTGAATGTGACATTATTCCAAATGACAGTGCCAGATTATTTTCATCTCACTGCTCTCAGCTTTAACTCGTGAATCCCAGACTTTTTATGAAGTGACTACATGGAACATATTAGTAGGCATTGTCAAAAATTCAACGAAGGGACAAAGACCAACCATTGCATTTAATGCATTTAAGAATTCAGCTGCAGTGAAACATTATAGGACTCTAACTCAACTTGAGATTTAACTTCTGTAATCAGTTACTTTGTTTAAATGTTCATCATTAAATTTCATATTGTAAAAATGAAACCATGGGTTTTGTAGACTTTGAATGAATTTTATAGGGACAAAAACCTGAACCTTAATGAGATTTGTAGAATAGCTTGTTCATTGAGAACAAGGCCTTAAACCTGAACAACCGCAGATGGTACAAGAGGAAACAGAAACTTGTGGGCATGTGAGATGGTTTCCCTGCTAGAGCAACCTCAAAATAACAGTTCCTCATAGTCAGCACCAGCTGGCAGAGTGACAAAAATATCAGATTTTACATTTTGACATTTATTTCTATTACCACAACTAAGCAGCAGGAATCTGTTCAGCAAAAATCACATTTTACTAATGATTTAAAATGATTTCTTAAATAACATCATGGTGTTGTTATAAAAGCATGGATGTTACGATAGAATACCCAATGTAATATAACTGTAACATTTCTATAATAGTAATAAAAATAATAATACAATAATACAACAGCAGTGTGTAATATTACTGTAATTTCCTTTACGGACGTACTATAATGATCAAATTCTAATAATACATTCATTTATTTAATCATATCTATCCAGTCACCCAAAGACATGGAATGGCATCCAATTCCTTTGTGATTTTGGTATAAAATGTAATAGGATTTTCTCTTCTACAATAGTTATCATGGCTAATTTGTTTGGGAATAAAATGGTGAAATCCAAGAATCATCTCTTTATTCTTTTTACGCAGAATGATTGAACATAGAAATGCACAAAACATCAGAAGAAGGACTTTGGTCTCGTCTCCATGAAAAAGTTGACCTTTGGCCCAGAAGGAGCAGCATCTATGCTGTGTTCAACCTTGGCAGTGGTATGAAGATGCTACTCTGGTGAAATGGCCTCGGAGATTCCTTTAATCAGACCAGAATTACTCTTCCATAAATACGATTTGGTCACACAGCCCTGCATTGAGTCCGGCCCCATCAGGTGACCACAGGAACGCAGAAAAACATCACGTGGCATCAGGACGCTTTCGCCCAGGATGCAGGAATACATTGTGTTACCATTTATCACCGTAATGTTACCCCATCTCTCCCTTAATGCCATCTCTATGGAAATAATTTCATTTCTGTCCCCAAAAAAAGGACACGTAAATGCTTATCAGATGGCTCCTGTGGAGCACGAGTGCTACCATCAGGCCTTTGTATAATGGCCTGAAGGAGCCTTAGAGGAAGCCAATTTGCTGAGGTACATCCTGATCCAAGACACTGGAAAAACTAATTTTAGTGTCTGAAGAGAAAATACAGTATGTTTTCCCAAATGAATACCATTCATCCAAATAGCACTTAAAAATACAGAGTAAAAAGAAACAAGCATGTTTGATTTAAAGACATTATAGTAGATGAAAACGAGACGAAAGTCAATTAAAAATGATAAAACTAGGTGATTTGATTTGTGCTCAAATCCAATGAAAATCCAAATAATTGGTCATTACATTGTAATGTGATCTATTTAGTACATTAAGGCTTCTTCTTTATTTAGTTTTATGCTACAAATTAAGAACCTACCCTGTGATACATGTATTGTATGTATTATTTATTATATGACCTTTAGATAAAATATTGTTGTCATAAAAATGTTAAAAATAATTTAATTAATAATAAAAAACAGTAAAAAAAGTATTATTATTATTTTAAAAATAAAAATAATCATTCTTGCGCAGCAACATTTGCAGCAGCTAATTTACTGCTGCATCAAACATGCAAGATGACAGGTTTTTTGTCCAGGGATCTTATAAGTCTGTTCATCTTTTTTAAAATATATTATTTTTATTTATTTGTTTCACTAATATGTAAGAATAGTAACATGTTAATAAAAGCATATTTCAGTTCATTTGCACTGTCACTAATACACATCAATAGTACATTATTGCTGCCAGCTAGATTTTGTATTACAGTAATGAACATAATTGTTGACTATTATGAAACATAAATCTGATTTTAAACATGATTTAATTATCATCTCAGTACTTGGTATATCTTTGAAACCATAACAAGCTTTCAATTTCTGCATGGTCCAGCTAGATTTGATCTTTTTTTATCTTAATGCTAGAATTGGCCCAAGAATCAGATTTACACCATGTCCCTCTTTTCCAAAATGTAGCAAATTACAGGAGAGACGTTTTGTGTCTGGGACAGAATCTTCTAAAATGTAATGGAAGCTAATGCTCCTCCAGTTAACAGTGAGTGTGTTACTGCACACCAGTAAAACTATCGTTATTGGATTTTAATGGTTGTCTGATTATACAAATGCTCATGTAGACAGCAAAGTCTGAGTACGTAAATCAAATCGTAGCTGTTACGTTTTTCAAGAAAGATGAAAATAACGTTTCAGAAGACATTTCGTAACGTACACTTTTGTATCTGTGGAAACAGTGAACAAACAAAATGCATATTTCACTTATAGAACTTTGAAATGGCAACAAATGGTCATTTTTTTAAAATCTGGAGACATAAAACATTTATGAACATATAAAAAATGTATGAGTCCTGGGTTTATTATTCATTTATTATTCATTCCTGATAATTTTCATATAGAATAGAGCTCTACAGTGGATTTATCTTATTAGAAAACTGTGAGCTTGAGCTTTGTCTGGATATTGTAGAATCAGCGTATTTTGTGCTATGATATCTAAAATGTGACAGTTTGGGTTTGGGAATCTGAGCTTCATCAAATTGTATTTTCTGCAGTTATAAAAGGGCATGTAAATGCACTCAATATGTAAAGCACCCAAATCCAAAGTCCTTTAATCAGTGCCAAACAGACAGTTGTGTGTTTTGACTCTGGATGACAAACCTACCTATAAAAATGAAAAATTAGACCGTAATTCCAGCTGGAAAAGGGATGCTACTGAGGTTTTGATCTAAATACCACCGTCTATTTTCACAGATAGACCCAACAATATGCTATACTGTATCAGAAAGTCTCCATAAGATCTGAGAATACAACATTTTGTAATCTGAATTCTTGGAAAACTGTCCCTTTGCCCAGACTCTGTCCTCCACATGCTCTACTGAAACAAGATTATCTACATCTTCAGTAAACAGTGTCTTGTTTTGTCTAAGCTTCACACAGACCGAGGTCACATCAAGAGATTCAGTATGAGCGTGGAGGCTGTGTAATGCATTTCATACACAGACTGTTCAAACGGCAGCTTCACTCAAACTACGAGAAGAAGCTTCATGTGACGTTCTGCAGAAAGTGGAAGAGTGTGGAAGGAAAGCAACTTGCGATTTATGTATTGTGCATTTATTAATTATGTGCCTCAGTATTAAGGTCTAAAATCTCTTTCATGTCATGACAAATAGCAGTCATCAATACAGCAAAAGAAGAGGTTCTTCTTGAACTGAAACTGGCATATTGTAATATGTGCAACTTTACCGTTTCAACCAAAAAAAAGCCTGGAATTATGTCCATCCAAACTGTACTGGGTCACAGTGATATTTAACCCAATAAAGAAGATGAAACACTCGAAGGACATCAAAGTAGCTTCATGCTGTTCATCACAACACACACAAAGTTCAGTGCAGGTTAGTCGAAAAGTGCATTTCCTCAAGAAAACAAAAAACAACATAGTCGTTGTACAGATATAGTAGGCAGTTGATGTGTCTTTGCCCTGGTGTTACTATGTGGTTGTTATGGTGTCTCAGCTAGTTGCTATGTTGTTGCAAAATGGCTACTGTGGTGTTTCTAAATGGTTGCTATGGTGTTGCTAGGTGGTTCCTATGGATTGTTATGATATTTCAGGTGGTTGCAATAATGTTGATTAGTGGTTGCTAATGTGTTGATAGGTGGTTTCTAGGCAGTTGCTATGGTCTCATAAAAATGAAAGGTATAGTTGAGAAATTTGAAGGGGACACAAACGTTTCCATTGATTCCTGTGGGACATATCCATTAATTTGCCCAATCAGAATGAACAATGTAGAGCTGGAATGGTGTCGATATCTTAACTGAGGGATGACTTTATGCATCAAACATCTGCCAGTAAAACAAAAAAACGGAAAAAAAAACCCCATCCACTGAACCAAACCGAACCAAACATGGTTCTTCTACGGTGTTGCTTTTTTATGTGTGCAGTTAAACAGAAATTTAGCTTCACTGATCCAAAAACCGGTCTGTCTTGACTGTTGATGAGTAAACCTGGGCCTCAAGGGACTCTATCTGGTACCCAGTGATTCACTCTGAACCTAATCCAGCTAAAGCAGGGCTGAGAGAAAGAGAAAGGACAAGCCCAGCACTGACAAAACACAGACATGCCTGTGGTATTGACCGAAGCGCTTCTGATATCTGCTTTTGTCTGAAAATCGCTTGTTGATCTCTGGTCTCAAACCACTTGAAACTGGCACCTGTGTGACAGAAACCCATTATTTTGCGTGGGCTGGAAAATAATGCTGTAATAACAGCAGGTGGATCCATTTAGTGAGATCCACTGCCTCTCATACATATATACATATATTCAATATATAATAATAATAATAATAATTAGTGAGTCATTGTCTTATTTATCAAGAGCCCACTGGGATCATCACAAGGCAGGAATACCCCCAGGGCACCAGTCCATTCCAGTGTGCCACACATATGTCTAGGGGCAATTTAGCATGAGCTGTGTGGCACATGCACTACCTGCAGTGTCATCATGCCACCCCATAATAATAATATTTTTATTATTTTATTTTATTTGCATTATCATAATTGTTACCATTGTTGTTATTGATAGTAATAATAATAATAATAATAATAATAATAATAATAAACTATTCTAAAGCTGTTAGTAGTGTTTTCGTATAAACATTTTTTAAATGACACAGTGAGAAAAAGAGCTTAATATAGATTATAAAATGATAGTTTTGTATAAACCTATAATAAATCAAGCCCCAGGAAACCTGTCAGTCAGTACTCTTATTTCACTCTTCAGGAGTGATGTGACAGCGTGTACTTCATCACTCAGCATCTTGTGGAATCTCTACCATCAACCACCAGTTCAGCTTCTCTCAAAATGGCCACTGGACTTTCAGTAGGTTCTCTAGATGCCATCTGGTGGTTGAGGACTGGAAGCTGCTAGAACATCCTGAAACCTCTTCAGTGAAGTAATGGATGAAAATCAACTTTGATGCAAAATGCAAAAGAAGATTTTCCGGTTTATTCCGTTTCCCTCTGTCCCCTAAATGTAATCCATGGAGCAAAGACATGCCTGGTGTCTGACGTCCTTATTAAGTTGGATTGTTGTTAAGTGATCTCAAACAGACTCAACTGAAAGCACCTTTCTAAGATTTAGCTGGTCCACCTGATGCCTCCAAAGCAGCTTCAACCTGTTCAGGCACCGATTCTGCAAAACATATCCAGCATTAACGTTTTCAGTGTTTGTGCTGCTGTGGTTCAAACCTTCACTCCCACAAACATCAGTGAGCCTTGGTCATTGGTCGTCCTTCTTTTGAGCTCATTTGTTAGGTGCTGACCACTGCATAATGGGAACACCCCAAAAGACCTGCCTGACGTTCTGGAGATGATCTGATCCAGCCTGAATGCCACTGGTTTTAATGTTATGGCTGATGGGTGTAAAAACAAATGAAAGGGTCACAAACCCACCCCATAAGAAAGCTTCTCGAAGCTTAGCTGCAGGAAGATGCATTTATCTTCTTTGAACATAATTTGAACAGTCATGAACAGAAACAGCAGACAGTGAATATGAACATGGATTATGACTTTATATCTATAAAATAAAGGAATATTTAAAGAAAGTTACAAATCAGCTTACAGACACAGAACCCCAGTGTCATTTGGACTATAAAAGATGCCTCTCATCTGAAAATAGAGGTTTTTAATTAGAGAGGGTCTAAATTTCATTACACTAGAAAGACGAAAAGATCTAAAGTCTGTATTTATGAGACATTTGGGGACTGAAGTGCTTCTAACACTCAGGGCTGGAAAGGACTTTCTCCACAAGGGGATCTTGAAGCTCTGGATCCTGCAAAAATCAAATCAACAATAGAGTTAAACTTCTTGTGTTCATAGTTGAATAAACAAAATAAATATATTTAATAATGAATAAAAATTACAGATTTTATATTTATTGCCAGTAGAATCACATATTCCAACAAGTATCACAACTTTACCACCATGTACATTGTGGGGGTTCTAGGCCAGTTTTGGCCCACAATACACCTGCCATTGCCATAACTGACCCAGGCCTCATCTGACCCTGAATAATCTGCTATCTGGGAGAAATAATATATCTGCCAAACATCTGATATTATATTTACCAAATCTTATCAGAGCAGCTCTAAGACAACGTACTGAAAATGATTTCAAATAGTGATCAAACAGTAGTTGCTTGGTCCTGCTCTGAAATGGAGATTCTGATTGGTTCTGCCCTTGAATTTAACTGTCTGTTGTCCCACCCCCAGCTGAAATGGAGATTCTGATTGGTTCTGCCTCTGAATGTACCTGTTGTCCCACCCCCAGCTGAAATGGAGATTCTGATTGGTTCTGCCTCTGAATGTAAATGTCTGTTGTCCCACCCCCAGCTAAAATGGAGATTCTGATTGGTTCTGCCTCTGAATGTACCTGTTGTCCCACCGCCAGCTGAAATGGAGATTCTGATTGGTTCTACCCCTGAATGTAACTTTTAAATAACATTTATCAGAGTCATAGAGTGTCAGCAACCACATGAGCAATATTGAGCTTATTTAGCAAATCAAATAAGTCACGCAGTTTAGATGATACATTAATTCTTATCCACACTGGCCACATCACATCACTTTCATACCACTTTCATACCATTTCGTCTTCGTTCTTCTTCTCGCACAGTGCCTTCAGACTCAGAACCACTGAGCTGACTGTGACACAGAATTGAAGGACGCCCAACAGAATCATCATAATGTCCAGTCCTCCATGCATCACCTAAGTGGAGCAGACCAGTGGAGCAGTTACCCACCAGACATCCTTAGTAATTCTAATCATTATGTTATGATAACACAGGATTGCAATAAGCTATAATAAATAATTATGCTGGATATCACACCCTTAATCTTGATTTACAAGCTGGAGTCTAGAGAGGGCTATGTTAGGACTATATTATAGATTAGGTTAGAAATACAACACATGAAAATGCCTTAAAAGGTTAATATTGTTGTGCTACAGCTGCAAAATGAAATACCTTCAGCATGTACCGGTAGTTCTTACAGATCTCCATCCCTTCACTCATCTGGGCTGGAGATAGTTTATTGTAATATCTATCGTTGATATAGCAGCTGTAATAACGCGTGACAACATCTGATAGGTCGTTTGAATAGAATACTACAGCCGTTATAGCCAGTCCCAAACTGACTGCATTCACCAGGACCGAGAAACAGACCTGAAAAAAGAAAAAATCAACACACAATCAACATATTTTTGACAATAATTGATACTATTAATCAAATTAACTGTTATTCTTTGACTACGAAACACTTACATATGATAAAACCAAATAAAACACATTTTACATGTTTATGAAAAACAGGCTTGAAACAGAGCTGGGCGATATATGGATATTTATATTGATATCAGAATATAAACGGAGCAGGATGTGGGCTGAGGTGATATCGTTTATATTGAGTTTTAAAGTTTTGAAGTGATGTTCTGTTTCAATCTTGTGGAAACCTTTCCTCTGCTCCCTCACTCTGCTTCGCCCCCCTGCTCTCAGCTACTCCTCTACTCTGCTTCCCTTCACTCCCCCATTCACACTCTCGTGTGAATTTGTCCACTTGAGGTATATTTTACAGGGCGTGCTTTACATATTTCCACATTTATTAGCTGGTTGGTTTTCCTTTGCTATATAACCCACCACCGAATGTCATAAAAATGTTAGACATAATAAAAATGTTAGACACTAATGACTTGATCAAGCAGACATCAAATTATAGCTGGAAATTGGGTTGACATCCTAACTTAATGTTCGTTTGGAAAGCAAAGCCAAAGATCCATCAAAACCCAGCACTAGGTGGACATATGGCTGGGTGATAGGACACAAAAATTAGTCTCTCTATATGCTTAAGAGAAGTAGTAATATATGAGGTGATTAGGGGACAGTTGTGTCCTGCTGGTTAGGGAACCACCCTTACGACTGGAAGGTTGCTGGTTCGAGTCCCTGAACTGGCTGGACATAACTGAAGTGGCCTTGAGCAAGGCACTGTACGTCCCAGATTGAGAGGACTGCCCATGTGTGCTCACTGCCCCCTAGTGTGTGAATTCACTACTGTGTGTATCACTGTGTGTGGATGCAGAGGACAAATTCCCCTTTGGGCAAAACACAGTGGGTCTATGTGTGTCATACTATCATACTATGTAATACTGTACGTCATATCATCACCATACATATCCTACACAGTTTACATCGTACTGGACAAATGACGAGAGGTACACAACACTCACCAGCCATGGGATGGGAAACCTGTCCACAATGATGCATATGATACCAGCTGCAATAAACTTGTAAATAAAGAAATAATAATTAAAAAGTACAAAAGTACATACAAAATTCATATAATAATTCTACAGACCAAATCAGATTATGGATACAGTGCATCCACAACGTATTGACAGTGCTTCCCTTTCTCCACATTTTATGTCACAGCCTTATTTCAAAATGGATTCAATTCATTTTCCCCCTCAAACGTCCACACACAAAACCCCACAATCACAAAGTGAGAAATGTTTGATTTTTTGCAAATGTATTAAAATTAAAAATACACAAATATAACTTGTACATAAGTATTCACAGCTTTTGCCATCAAACTCAAAATTGAGCTCAGGTGCATCTTGTTTCCACGGATCATCTTTCAGATCTTTCTACAGCTTGATTGGACGCCTGTGGTGAATTCAGCTGAAAGGACATGATTTGGAAAGACACACATCTACACATGTCTACTAAGGTCCCAATAGTAGACAGTGCAGGTCAGAGCACAAACCAAACATGAAATCTAAGGAATTGTCTGCAGACCTCTGAGACAGGATCATATTGAGACACAGATCTGGCAGAGGGTACAGAAATCTTTCTGCTGCATTGCTGCAAGGTCCCATTGAGCACCATGACATGGGACCTAACCTCAAACATGAACCTATAAGCACCATTCATCTGTTATAAATCTGCACTTCTACAGGTTGAGAGACTAAATTAAAAATAGAAATTAAGCTTTAATATAACAAAAACCTTTTTGACAAATGGTTTCATTGACTTCTTTAGTTAAGCAGATTTGTGTGGATCAAGATTAATAAGGAATAAGCCGGCCATTTAAAAAGTTCATGAAAGTCCAATCTTACCACTGCCCCCAGCCAAAAACAGGCACTCCAGAGCACACTGTAGACGCTGAGACCTCTAATGAAGCCAATTCCAAATGCAATATTCATTATTCCAACCAAAATCTGTAGAGTCTGAGAAAAAGATGAATACATGATTACGCGCTCTTTAACGTAGTCAGTCAGTCAGTACGTCAGGGTCTTGTCTGCTTTGTCCTGTTAAGGATCACAGTGGATCCAGAGCCTTACTGGGATCATTCATTCCCACTCTGCCTTACTTATTCATGGCCATGACTTGTTTTTATTTATTTGGGGTGTCACCTTAGGGGCTCCATAAATCAGACTTCATCAGATTTAAAAGTAGATAAGGAGAGCCAAATCAAATAGACGAGACAAAAAAATGACACCTGATTGTTTATTTATTGAGGACAATGATCCAGTATCACGTACCTGTGAGGAGCAAAAGTATGTGAAACTTTGCTTTCAGTAAAAATGATAATATAAATCTTACTCCCAGAACTTTGTGAGAGCTGCCCAACTGCTGCTTCATACTCTGAGACACAAAGCAGAATGGACTGCAGCACAGAATCTGGCAAAGCAGTGGACATCTGTTCTTGGGATTGGAGGACACAGTGAATATAGTCAGCCCATCAGCTTTGACCACTGTCAGCGACATCCTAAAGATCCACAAACACACAGAAAAACACAGAAACACTGTTAAAAGGCATTGTTTTCAAGATGCCTGCACTATTCAGAACCTCCAGCGAAGCCGTTGGTGTCTTCTGAGTTCTATATCTAATGTTGATGACGGCAAAATGGTGATAAATCTGAACACATACACTGTCGAAGCCCTTTCGGCCCTCAGCCCTCACTGTGAGGGCAGATTCACACCTTGTGTTCTCAGCTTTATAAGTCAGGAATTCGCTGATACACCAACACAAATCACATAAAGTTAGAAACTGCAGAACCTTCTCTTTCTAACAGTAGTGATTATCATATCTGAGCATCAGAGAGTAATTTATTGTGGAATATCATACTTTAATAAAATTTATAACTGTTTTTAGAAGCACCTGTTATTAAAATCCAATATAATAAAACAGTTTTTATTACCTGAGATGTTGGTCAATATGGCCCTGAACAAATAATGTCAAGTTTTGGGCTGCTATGATTAGCATTTTTAGAGATTGGCATGGATCCAAGAGGCAAAATCAACCAAAAATTTAAGAATTTTTGAATACATTTTAGCGCTATTATACAATGTCATATATATTTTTTTTATCTTTTTATTTTTTTTAACTTATAGACACCAATCTGCAACCTTTTTGTTCAGAAATCTAGTCTAAATCTTGAATGTGAAGTCTCCACATTCATAAATAAGTAAAAAAAATTGTTTGGCAATTTTTGATAACGTCTTCACTTTCATCAAGATATTAAACTTCTGATAGTATGGACACATCAAGTAATGACATATTTAAGAAGCTTGTTTGTTTTTGTTGAAGTTTGATAGTTTAGGTGGTCTGTCTGACCAACCTGACCACACTAATCCACAAATGTCCAACATGACCGAACATGTCAATCACTATGACCAGCTTGATGACCAGCTTGGTCATGTTGATCATGCTGGTCTACTAACAAGTCTCAGATAAAACGTACACTTTGCAGGTCAAAAACTAAGCTGGTCAGCCAGTAAAAAGTGGTCATGAGGTGAATTTCTGAGCAGAATCATGTCATTAATACTGTTTTTATTACATAAAGAAACATGCGCCCCTGTTTTTTTCCATCTCCACTTCCTTATAGACTAGAAGTATTCCCCCCATTCCCCCCAGGACATTTACACACATATCACATACCATCTGTCCTGGTATTTCCAAACTGCAACTGCATTAATGTTCATTAGAAACATCAAAAGGTTGGGCAAACTCACTTTCCCTTATCAGAGGGTTTCAGCTCCAGAGTCTTCTCTTCCTGTTTGTCTCACCTACTCCCTGTTTCCTGCAGGGAAATATTTTTGTAAGTTCTGCACATACAGCTCACAACCACAAGGTTCTACTGTGTTTAAAGTAATAATACATTTAAACCATAGGGGGCACTGTAGTACCAAATTAGTATTTGGAGCTCCAGGCCTAGGATTGTCTACCAAAGTGGAGCAGTCCAGCACTTACATCCTTTTCTGTAGAGGTTCTGGTTCTCATTTGGGATAGCTACCTCCTTTAACACAGTGTCACACATCGGCCATCTTCTATGGTGTGGTCTGATACAGCGACAGACCAACCATGGGCACGTTATCTGGAATGTGAGTCGTTCTACAGAAATGTTACACTTGAACATTTACACTTGAACACCTTTTACACTCATTGTCAAATGAAACATTCAGGTTTTACACGCGGCTGTGCCTACAACGTAAGGAAAGACGGGCCTTATCGCTGATCCTGACTGACTACATAAAGTCGTCCAACTGCGCAAGCTCTCCATTCTGACTCATGCTACTGTGTTGGTAGCATCCTTTGCAAGTGACGTATGACTTGGAGCTCAAGAGTCCCCACAGCCATGAATGAGGACGAATGGTGTATTTTGAAGTCAAAAACACATTGTTCTAAAATTACTGTAATACAGTAAACAAAAGATATAAACATAATATAAATATATAAACACACACACACACACACACACACACACACACACACACACACACACACACACACACATCTTTAAGCTGTTATTTATGTGTATACAGCCAATGTAAAAACAAGTTTAGGTCTAATTTGGTCAAAACATTTTTTTAAATATTTTAAGACATTTTCTAAAAAGGGACATTTCTGTAGAAGGAATCACAACACTATGTTCATTATAATATTTGATATTTTTGTAGTTCTATGCAGCAAATCCCAACTTTATAATTCTATAAAAGCTGATGAAGCAGTTTTATATGCAGTAGAGAAATGTGACCCCCTGTCTGACTGTAAAATAAAAGTTTTGTAGAAATCAGGGAAACCAGACAAATATCACGATCATGCTTAGTATTAGTTTTATTAACAGTGTGTTACACAGTGTGAGAAGCAAGTCTGACATTATTTATCTTCTCTGAGATTAATCATCAACTGCAGGAATCTCTCTCAACCTCGCTACTAAGAGAAGTAAAAACTAAAGTGCTGGATAGGAATTCTGGATTTACTCAACCAGAAAAAAATCACTCAGAGTGATTGAGAGTTCAGTGGATAGGCAGGGCTGGATAGGACTTCCAGGAGAGGCTTGCGAAGCTCCTGCGAAAATGAAACCAGAAATTAATCATGTTTAAACAAACCTCCTTCCAATAACAGATGAATGCAATGGTCAGTATGTGAAAGGTGAAGCCAAAGGTGTAAGCTTGGTTTCAACACTGAAAGGGACCCAACAGCACCACCCCTAAAACACACACTGTAAACCAGTGAATGCATTTTTAAAAATGAGTGAACAGGTTTTAATAAAACACATTTTTGAATTTTAACTTTCTCTTGGTTTGCTCAGTTAGTACTCAGGCCCAAATTCTAATGAAGCTGCTTTGTAACGATGCCTGTTATTAAAAGCAATATATAACCCAAAGGTATAGTTGAATAGTTTAGATAATGCCTGGACATTCCTATTCGTTTTAGCTACATTAGTCTCGTAGCTAAAACTATCAAAGCAGACCTCTTAACATTGTTTGACTGTCTGATTATGTTTTGGGTGTTTGTTTTTTTTTTTCACAGACTATCAGATTAAAGACATTTATACCATCTCATCGTCCTTCTTCTTGTACAGAGCTTGCAGGGTCAGAACACTCCAGCTGATCGTGACACAAAGCTGAAATACGTTCATGACAATCATCGTGATGTCCAGGCCTTCTTGCATCATCTAAGTAGAGAAGTCCACTTCATTAGGCAATGCAATTACAGTACACTCGCTGACAAGAAAATGCACAGAGTTGTTGGAATGGAAAGAGGCTTTCCATTCGTGAATGTAATGATATGTGTAGGTGATTAGAATATTAGAGCGAAAGGATAAGTTTAGTACCCTACTAGACCTCTTCTAGACTGGATACAAGATGAGATATGGTTGAGCATGGAGGCATACAGGTTCCATATGGCATCCTGCAGCACATTTACCCACAGATGTTGCAGCTGGGCCTTTAGATCCTATACATTAATCAATTCATGTTCAAGCTGGCATCCTAGGTGGTCCCATAAATGCTTGATTGGCGATAAATGTGGAGCATGGACAGACTGAGACATTCCTGGGAAACCCTTGCTGTGTGTGGTCGAGCATTATCCTCCTGAAAAATGTTGTTTGGAAGTCTTGCCATATGAGGCAACAAATGTGGTTGCAGGATGTCCTGCACACTGAGCTGTTAGTGTAACTTGTATCTTCTAGGAGGTGACTGAGTGTCATATGAAATGGTTTCCCAGATCATCAAACCCACGGTTGGGGCAGTACGTCACTCCACAGCAAAGGCAGGTTGGAAGCATTCATCATGAGACCTGCATACTCAAACCTGACGGCTGTAGGATGCCAAACATAACCAGGATTCCTCATCTACAGGTGATTCATTCCCAGAATGCAGCAGTCTAGGTGAAGGTGGCTTTGTCAGAATCCACTGATGCACCTCAACAGGGTAAAATATCTTCGAGGGCATTACAGCAGTCAACGATCTATCAAGAGGTACACTATCCAAAAGTGACCCCAGACCACACCTATTAATTTACACATCTGCATGAGACAGAAGAGAATTCTGTGTGCATTATATTATTATATTATATTTATATTATATAATGCAATCCAGGAAAATCTATTCCAAGACATTTGGTCAAAATTGTGTTGTTTGTGCTGCAGATACGAAATGAAATACCGTCAAGGTGTAGTCACAGTTGTCATTGCAGGCGTAATGCACAAAGTCCACTATGTAGAACCCAATGGACGTTAATGCCAGGGCAGCATTGACTAGATTCAACAGGACTGTAAAGCTGACCTGTAAAAGAGAAGGATGGACGAAAGCTAATTTTGACTTAAATAAAACCAGTATTTTTTCTTTAAACTGACCTCGAAATGCCTGTAACAGCGTGAAATTACATATACATACAAGTGTTGTCTGTTGTTATTGAAGGCAGGGTTTCAGTTATTATATACACTGACATGCCAACAGTAATGTGATATCAGAATGTTGATTATGAAGTGGTATTATATCAGAGGATGGCTTGGGAATGCCCACACCTGTATAAGATGTTCGGAGTTGTATTGTAAGTGAGAGTGAACACTGGTCAATGTGCTCATGGCAAGGAGACGCAAATTACTGGAGTTTGCTAGACAGATGGAACTTCCATTTCCGAAGCTATGTGGGCATTTAACATTCCTCAATCCATGGTGTAATGTGTGTACCAGGAATACTGCATAGAAGGCATTACCACCCATAGTGGACAGTGCAGTGTCCACCCATGGATTGTCTGTGCAAACAAACAAATGTCTCTGCCAAAATTCACAACCATATTTAATGCAGGAGCCACAAATAGCTTCCATGGTATATGGGGACAGAAAACACACCAGAGTGCCTCTGTTAATACAATAACATCAGACACAGGTGGCTAAATATTCTCTAGAGGACTGGTATCATTTGATATGGTCAGATGAGTCATAGTACCAGTTGTTTCAGGCTGATGGTAGGGTTTGTGCCAAACACTGCTTGGAATCACTGTAGCTCCTTCAATGTTATCTTTGGTCTCTGTGCTTCCTTGTTAGAGATTTGGATATTTTTTAGAACCTGACTTGGTCTCCTTGGTCTTCATGGTGTTGATTGGTTAGTAGTGCCTCTTGCTTAATGGTATTGCAGCCTCTGGGGCCTTTCAGAAAAGGTGTGTATATACTGGCAAATCATGTGACACTGACAGATCATGTGAGACTGCATATTAGCATGTGACTTCTGAAGGTTATTGGTTGCACCAGAACTATTTAAGGGCTTTATGTGAAATAGAGTAAATACATATGCATGTGCCCATTTTTTTAATTATTATTATTTCCAAATATTTTATTTTTTGTATATATATATATATATATATATATATATATATATATAAACAAAGTAGGTAAAAGCCAGTGGTGTATAGTGTATGTCGCACTGTATATTGTAAATCATATTAAAACATAGTATCACTAGTGCTTAATAGAAATACTCACCAAACATGGACTGGGAAACGCCACCACAATGATACATATGATGCCGGCTGCTATAAGCTTATAAGTAAATAAAAACAGAAAAAGTCAGTCTTCCAAATGACCTAAATGGAATCATATTGTACACTTGATTAGACTGCAAACAAATTGTGGGTTCTCACTTGGGTTCACACTCTTCATTCAGTCAAGGTCGTATCATCCATTGAACAAACTACATTAAATATGATTCATAAAGTGACAATACCTACAGACATGCTCATAAAACAAACAGACCATCTCAGATGTAGCAATGAATGATTCAGATAAGAGTTATAGGTCTGCAATTTAAGGGCTTTGTCCCAACAGTCTCAAAACCTACCATTCCTCCCAGTGAAATGAAGACCTGAGAATTCGCATTGTACTCATTAAGGCTTTTAAGGATGCACCCAGATCCCACATTCATTATTCCAACCAGAAGCTGTAGAATCTGTGAGAAGAGATGATTATATTACTACATGCACTATATGAACAAACGAGGAATGCTCCAGAAAATCCTATTCTATTGGCAATGCTTCTCTACAGGGACTAGACAAACTGTGTGTGTGCATTTGCACATCTGTGTCAGCAATGGTTCTAACCTAAAGTAGCTGAATGTATTCATTAGAAAGGGTGTCCACAAACATCCTGTGATCATATGATGTAACTATAAAACTGATTGTTTTACAATGATATATGAACAAACATGGGGAACCAGCCTTGTGACTAGAAGGTTCAGATCTTGCAGCATGCAGGTACCTGAGCAGAACTACAAAAACAAACCTAAACAAACTTGAGAAACCAAGCAATTCTGTAGATCCTACCCCGAGAACTGTGTGAGCCCTGCCCAGCTGCTGCTTCAGGCTCTGAGACACAAAGCAGACCGGGCTGCAGCACATGGAGCGCAGCAGCAGGAAAATCAGTGGCCACTTGCTCTTGGGGTTGGAGGTGAAGGTGAACACCGTCACCCCCTCAGCCTTGGTCAGTGTCAGCGACATGCTGAAGACCAAACAACAACAAATAAACATAAATACAATAAATACAATTAGAATTTTCTATGATATTCTAATTCCCTGAGCTGCATTTCACATCACTCAGTTTATGTTTATGAAGAAACATGTGGGAACCAAAAGGTTTCATCCTCAGGTTCCATGTTGGCCATGCAGATATGGGTGATGTGATGTTACCAGTAGGGGTTAAAAGTGGGCGCTATGTGGGTTGCAAACTGCACCAGAGAGATTAAGCTGGGCTGTGCAATGATGGGGCCAATTTGGGAAGCCCAACTGGGTCCCAGTAACAACACACATACAAGCCCCCTCAGAACCCATGCCCACCTGGAACTCACCTAGCCCAGGTTTCACCAATGTGAGCCCGATATGAGCATGATATTTAAAGTATTTGCTTTAACCAGGCAATAATAAACATTCAACTGGACAAAAATGATTTTACCCTAAATGATCTCTTCAAAAATAAAAGAATAGTTCAGTACTTTGAAGTGTGAGTTTACATTCTGCATCCTTTAAAGAGATCAGCACTAAGTGCACCCGTACAGCCTGCTTCAGAACCCTCACTATTCACTATTATCTAAAAACTACCAGCTTCATTAATCTAACCTGTATTCATCACTTTCCCACCTCCATAAACTGGTTTCTGACTTTACTGGGATTTTAAAAATGATCGCAGATACATTATTAGATCTTTAAATCATTAAAAGCTGTAACTCACCTTATTGTTTGCTTTCTGTATAAACCACTGAAGTTCCTCCTTTGCCTCACCTTTGTGCAGGTATTTGATTACCTGAATTCCCGACAGGTGCACTTTCAGAATTTTCCCCCAAAACAGGTTTGACTTCTGCTAATACAGTTTGCAGCCACAAGACGGCCTGTGGGCCTGAACTCTCCGGCTGCTTGTCTTACATCATTATGGCCTCGTTCTGGACTGGATTTCCTAAAAGCATGTGAGCTACAGAACAGCACTGCTATCAATGTTCTACCACAGACTGGCCACACCCATCACTACCCCCACCCACACAAACACCGCGCCCACACCATACCCACAGCACTGCCCCCACATTGCATCCCCAACACCAATCCCACCCCATATTCATAGCACCCATCCCCAAGCCCACCTCATATCCACAGCACCCATCACATACCTGCAACACCCACGACCCTACCCACCCATCACCAAGCTGACCCTACTCACCCATCACCCATCACCATCAAGTCCACCCCATACCCACAGCTCCCAACACCAAGCCCACCTACTATCCACAGCACCATCACCAAGCCCACCTCATATCCACAGTATCTATCACCAAGCTGACGCCACACATTTTAGAACTAACAATGAAATCATCTACAATGAAAAAAGCAATAATCAGAAAATAATGAAAATAATTTTATTAAGAGAACAAGGAAAGGAAAGTACTGGATATAAATTCTGGATTAATTCAGCCACACAAAAGGAGGGTGGGGTCTAAATAGTGGGGTTTGATAGATGGTCAGTATTTCTGACTGGAGACTACTTGAATATTCTGATGTCTAATTTGAACAACAGAAATAAGGGTAAATGGTCTATGTGTACATGTGCCCAAACATTGGACTGGCATTGTACTTGTATGTGAATTATGGGCACTGAAAGTGTTTCTAACACTCAGGCTTGGAAACAGCTTCCTCCTCCAGGAGAGGCTTGTGACTCCATGGATCCTCCTGTGAAAATCAAACCATAAGCAAATCGTTTTTCTTCCAAAAGATCAACCAACAGTCATTCAGCCAAAATATGACTGACTGACACAGCTTTATGGATCTGGTCATGCATGTCCAATTACAGTTCCGTAAAGGAACACAGATTGGCTCATAGGATAAACAGGTTCCCATTAAAAGACCCATTTATACCAGTTTAATGAGGATATCATTAAGAAGCTAACTTGTGATCATAATTTGATTCAAAAGGTGAACTGCCATTACACACAAAGGGCCATTTCAAGCCTTTTTTTGTTGAACTGTTGATTGGTGTGGCTTATAGCTCATGAAAACCAGAATCTAAAAAAATAGAATTTGATTATTTAAATATGAACAGATTACTAATCACAGTATCAACTTAAACATTATTACTGATATAATGATCAAAAATCTTTTTCACAGTATTCTAAATTTATGAGATGCACTAGTATTATTTACTGCTTCATCAATGTTGCATCAATATACAGCGAGACTTATCAAAACCAGAGCTTTAGTTTTAACGAATGCAAGACCAGCTTCTAAACTGGTGCAGCCGAAACTCACCAGGCATGGGCTGGGAAACGTCTCTGTAAGGATACATACAATACCAACTGCAATAAACTAGAAAAAAAGAAAACAGAGATTAATTTGTTGGAAAAAGATAAAACAGGTTTATATATTTATAACAAACAAACAAAACACAACACATTGTGAAGCTGTACGAGTCTAAAAAACACAGCCTACAGCAGGTGTAGTTAGTTCAACGTCACTCCTACTTTTCCATGTGGTGATTTTTTTTCCAGTCCAGCCAGTGTATCTTGGGAATGTATCTTTAAGATAAATGAGTAATGCAGGTGTAGATTACCAGGTTCATTAACATCATGAGAACCCATTCTTACCACACACACCCCACACCCCCACCACCACAGGGGCTCATTATAAAAATTGAAGGTGGGACCATTTTTACTGATGCGTCCCACATTCAGCAATCCAACCATAATCTGTAGAGTGTACACTATCACATGGTCTGCAGACAAAGTTATGCATTTTTTTACAGTAACTATTTCATCTTCCGTTTTCTATTTATTACTATTTTATTTATTATTTATTTCTTAATTTCCCTGATATTTTACAATAATAATTTACAATAACTATAATATGACATTTGCAAAATGAACCATTTAACAGCCCCCCTAAACAGTAACTATGACAAGCTGTAGGATGTAAAAAGAAGGGTGTATTTGTGATTAATCACATTTATCTCATTTGGACATATAGCAACATTTATGGAAGCATCATAAGCATCATCATGGGCAGTGCAAAGCTTGTGACTGGAAGGTCACTGGTTTGAGTCCCTGCGACTGAATTGCCCTTGAGTTCTGTTCATGTGCAGTGGAGACTTCCCATCACTGCAGGCATGTGCGCTCAGTTTCAGTGTAGTGTGTATCCAATGTGTGTGTGTGTGTGTGTGTGTGTGTGTCCACTGCACAGGTGGGTTAACAGCAGAGTGGAAATTTCCACCTGTGTCCAAAACAAAAGGCAAATTGCTACACTACACTTTACTACACTTCACTTTCATGGCGAGAGCACAGCGTAAAGAACAACTTTTGTGTGGAAACAACAGAAATGCAGGCTGAACATGAAAACAGGGTGAACCAGTTTACAGTTCCTATCCCTGGCAAACAACGAGGGCATATTGGCTACATGTTCCATATCCTTTGTTGCAGCCTGTGGAGAAAGATGAACTTTAACCCTTTAAAACCTAAAGACCCACCTCCTCAATTCCTCATCCTCAAATGCAACATTAATCGTATCGTTTAATAGCAGTTACTGACTCTAAAATGGAGATGAGTCCACTGAGAGTGCTGAATTAACAGACTGTTGACTCTCAATCTTCATTTTTTGGTGAATATTTTATGAGTTAATATGTGGTTAATATTTTATTAGGAAAACTTAAAGCCGGTTTAAACCGAGTTCTGCTCGCTGATGGAGAATTTACACATTTAAAGACATTTACTACATTGTCATTTTGAACCCTAGGCTTATTATTCCTTTATTAGTCATATTATGAATTAGACAATGCTATTATATAACTTATTGGCTGCAAGAATAATGTCAAAAATGTGTTTTTATGGAGTAACACCAGTGACACGACTCCAGGGGACCACAACATTTACAATATTCTGAACAACATTTGATTTTTCTTTCTCTCTCTCTCATAAAGCTCCTATACTCATATCCATCTGCTGTTTCCTGCACCATATTTATATTATTTGTTATTGTATCCCCTTTCTATATCTTTAAATGCTATTCATTCATACTTCTATTTTAATACACATTGCTTGTTTGGGTGTAACTGGGACCTTCGGTACATAATTACTACCGATGGCTTAAAGGAACAATCTAGGGAAATGTTTATGAACATTAATTGCAAAAATAACTGTAATAACTGTAATATACTAGGGCATCTCAGACAATTTCAAAGATTTTTGTTCATAAATTAATTTGAAATATGCAACTGTCATACTTTTCAGATGCAGGACATTTAAAGTGATATAGTTCACGTTTAGTCAAACTTGTGTTTAAATCGTGAAGTAATTGGTTATTCTGGATATAAGCCATCCTGAGCATCCTGAGTATAAAGGTATGAAATACCTTTAAAAGGTATGAATTTTACTTTAAAATGTAATTAATATAAAATCAGACGCTAACTTTTATATACAATGATGAGCACAAAGGAACTTTTCCACAATGTTCTAATTTCCTGAGAAGCCCTAGTTCTGATGCATTCACTGATTTTCATTATTGAAACTCTTCTGCATTTAATATCAGTTTATCATGGTTGCAGTATCTGCACAGGTTTATGATCTTTATGGTCTTGCCTCTCTTTGAAGCTTCAGCTGTTTATTGTAAACCAACAGGATCCCAAAGGCAAGATCAACCAACTTTCAGTCCCTACACCCTTGATATTGGGTCTAAGAAATTCAAATTCAGCTCTACAGGTTTCTCAAGCAGCTTCATCTGGACTTCTTTGAAGTATTTCTATTTCCCAAATCAACAACATCTGTACCGTGTGATGTTTTATCTACTATATCTGTCCTTATAATGACCCCAATCCTGAAAAGTACATTTTTATCATCTCTTCATTTGCATTTCAGCTGGTGGTCTAAGAGATGTGGTGTCAGTAGTTTATTTCACCATCAGTGTGGAAAATCAGGCAATACAGGCAACAGAGAACCAGACCTGAAGTCCATGTACAGGGATAATGTAAATCCTATCCCCTGAACATTGTGAGAGCGGTCCAGCTGCTGTTTCATCCTCTGGGACATGAAGCAGAATGGGCTGCAGCAGAGGTTGTACAGAATCTGGCAAATTAGTGGCCATTTGCTCTTGGGGTCGGGGGTCCACGGTGAACATGGTCACCCCCTCAGCTCTGACCACTGTCACTGACGTCCTGGAGATAAAACACAGTCACACTGTGAAAATATATGGTTCAACCTATAGATTTTAGTAACTGAGATGTAAACAAAGAGACTCTGGGTGGTTTAATAAGGAATTGAAATGTGAAATGTGGTGCCGATGGGAACAAGGGGTCTCACTGCACACTGAACACAATTATATACTTTTTTTTTTTAATATCAAAAACACAAGTGAGCCTACATGTGTCTAGCGAGCTGGATATGTAATGGTGATGATAGTGAAATAGTGGTAAATCACTCTTTGCGGAAAACATTTTTAGTACAACAACCGGTGTGTACCCTTCTACCATGAATGGATAAACATCTAGGCCCAAAATATGTCAAAATCTTTGCTTTAAACAGCCAATAAGGGAGCTTTTACTGCTCTTAAGTCTTCAGATGTGACACATTTTTAACATTTAATTGTGCTTTTGCATATTTAAATAACATTTATATAATAGTATAAATAAACTAGGCTATAATCCACACTTATTTACACCCAGTTAAATCTAATCCAACTGAACTGAGAGTCAAATATGGGAGATACACTGTATGAGTTTGAACACAGTATTATTTGAAGTACTCAAGTATTTCCAGCCTGTACTGAGAGAGAAGTGCACATGCAAATCCTGACAAGGCCCAGATGGTGACATTGCACAACCTCCTGACAGTAAGAAACTTCCTGTTTCGATTGACCCTCAGCACAGACTCTGCTCATACAAACCTCAGCCAAAGGGTGGTGCTGAAGCATTACAGTCATACAGGCTGTTGAGGGCCTAGATCCCCAAATGCATCTGGAGTTAGTTATCAAGAACAGGTTTGCAGAAAGTCTGGTTCCTGATTTGGATCAGCAGAAGTTTAACTCTGGTTATGATTCTGACTGACAAAGAGAGAAAGAGAGGCAGACACTGTGTTCAGTGTGATGCTCACTCTACCATGTGAGAATCTAGGCACTTTCATGCAACTACATTAAACTTGGGTTTATGATCTAAGAACCATCTGCAGGTTAAGATGGGAACCCAGCTCAGCTCAGTATCTTATGATTTTAAATTTAGAAGGAATCATACAAGCTTTTATTGATTGACAGATTTGATTGATTGATTAGTTATTTCATTGGTTACAACTTTTACAACTTTTAGTTTGCCAGTATATATATAATATATATATATATATATATATATATATATATATATATATATATATATATATATATATATTTATCTCTAGACATTTGTTTTAACTATTGATAATCTCACCCTTTTTCAGTCACCTCATCAGTGTAATGCACACTTCTACATATTTTAACACACAACATTCTTACACATATTAAATGTAATTATTTATTAAATACTAATATTATATTATATTATATTATATTATATTATATTATATTATATTATATTATATTATATTATATTATATTATATTATTGTTTCGTTCTTTTTTTAATGTTCATACTATCTGGCAATATATTTAATTTCTTCACCCATATTTTAAACGGTGTCATGTTCTCTAAATAGTGTAAATAACAATCACTGTAAGCTTGGGGGTTCTGCCATTTTGCAGTGGTGACCGAAAAATAGTGCAAAATTGTTAGTGCACTTTAAAAAACCCACACTGCACTCCAATATACTCGACGTTCCCCAGTCTAGCTAAAGATGGTTTAATTTGAAGATTTACATGCTACATCTCTGAGGAAGAAATTCGGACTGTTTATGTGACACAATCTGCTGTTGTACAGAAATGAGCTCACACATATAACAAGGACTCGTAAATCATTCTTGAGGAATTGAGTTCACTATAGTAGTGCTCTATATAGTGATGTGGATTTTTGCATGCAGAAGATGAATAGAGCACAATGATTAATACTGCTGTAGACGTTGAAGAGAGTCACAAAACAACAACCAAATGCATTTGATTGATTTTAGCTTTAATATGTAATCCATTACAATCAGAGGTTGAATTTCCCAAAAGAGATTTCCCGGCAGGTGAGCCCCATGTCCCAACAAGGATATTCAGAAAGACGTTCTTAAGAACAAGTTCCACCTTCAGAATGTGATATAATGAAATGTTTTCTGATTAATGTAGATGTAAGACTAGGATTTTGTCTCTTCATGACAAACTAATTACTGATAAGCCTGGCACTGAAACTGAAATTCATCATTTACTCAAAAGCTCAAAAGCCAAAGCCAAGACGATCTCTAAATTTTGACATTAAAGCTGATGATGGTTTGGATGAGGTCAAGGCCTGGGTAGTCCATGGCAATGATTCCAAAACAGAGGGTATGCATATTGTTTAGAAGGACTTGCAGATAATTGTAGAGCCATGGGTCGATCTTTTCAGCCAATCTTTTGGGTGTGAGTACCATGTAATTGAGCGTACCGATGCCTGTACCACTGGAGTAGGTCAGAAAAGCAGAAGATCCACCACACTGGGTCATGGACTGGTTCAGGTGATGAGCAATGTCTTCTTCTTTGTGCTTGATGTCAGTGACCACAAGGTTTCCCTCAGTGTTGGTTTCCACCAGAGGGATACCCAACTTGAAGCTATCTTTCTGTACAAACACAACCTTGCCTCGGACCTGTCCGAGGGTCGGTATGGTGGACGATACCCACACATTCGCTTCATTGTGAATTGCCTGCTCAACCAACCCTTGAACCTTTGATTTCTGGAACAAGTCTGGCTGCAGACGGAGGAGAACTGTCTCGGTTGGGTACTCAGAGAGGAACTTCTTGATGGTGGCCAGAGCCTCTGTAAAAGAGGCATGCTCATCGATGATCCCATACATGAGGTGCAGTGTGTCGCCAAAAGCAAATGCTTTGAAGTCCAGGTAGCGTATGCCAGCCTTCAGCTGATCCTCCAGAGTCCAGGCCTGACATTCTAATGCTGGACCTCCATAGAGTGCCATGGTGTTGTGGGTTCCAGGCAAGGTGAGGTTTGAAATATGCGAACTGTTACTCAGGTTGCTCATCCAGTTGATTTGGTAGGACTGAGGAAGCTGGAGCTTCTTTACATCATTAAAAGCCTGTTTCTGGCTTTCTCCAAGAGTCTTGCCAAGCAGGCTGTAACAAAGCATAACAAGGCAGATGTTAGTTTGAAAAGCTGAGTCTTTTATTTAAAATAATACTTCTTGACATTTATGAGATGCTGAGATTTTCGTTGGGAGTGACGAGGATGGACAAGATTAGGAATGAGCAGATCAGAGGGACAGTGAAGGTGGAGCAGTTTGGAGATAAAGCCAGAGAGGCCAGGTTGAGATGGAATAGTGGATATATTGAACTAAGAATGTTGGCGATGGAGCTGCCGGGCAGAAGGAGAAGAGGAAGACCTCAGAGAGGGTTTATGGATGTCGGGACGGTGGACATGGAGAGGGTTGGTCTAACAGTAGAGGAGGCAGGGGATAGGGCAAGATGGAGGCAGATGATTCTTGTGGGGTGCTCATTGACTCCTACCATTTTCATTTGATCTCTGTGTTAGCCTGGTAATCCTGGCTCTCAGCTGTACATTGAGATTGTCAAACCTGTTTGAGATGCTATACCATAAGATGCTCTTAATTACAGCATGATAAATGAGAAGCAACACTTTCTGGCTGACTCCAGAAACTCTCAGCCTGCAGAAAAGGTGTGATTGCTGTTGTACCCCGATGCAGATCCTGTCTACCTGAAATCTCCAAGGCAGTTTATTGTCAATTTGTATTACCATATATCTGTAGGACTCAACCTGGAGCATGCTCTCTGATAGATTTAGGGTTGAACACCATCTCCTCTGTATGCTTAGTGTTTCATTAGAGTGACAAAGTGATTATCACACCACTGAACAACATTCTGGATTTCCTGTTTGTATCCAGCTATATGTGATATATCAGAGATTAAGGCCCAGAATCACTGTATCATCAGGAAACTTGAACATGTGGTTGTTAGCAGTGCTGCATGTACACTCGTTAGTGTACAGGGAAAACAGGAGTGGAGAGTTAACACACCCCTGAGGAACACCTGTACTAATGGTCAAGGGTTCGGACAAAAATAAGCTGCAGGGGGTCAAACACTGAACTAAAATCAACATGGCCTGGTGTAGGCCCTCGGCTATCAGTCTTAAAGACACGGTATCTAAAACACAGTTTCGTTTTAAGGGATAACAAGATCTGAGATAATTCTACCACATATACTCGTTCAAATACCCTCAGCGGGCTTCAAGGATATGAATAAAATGCAAAAATATGTAGAAGAGAGGTCCTTTAAATGTATTTAATCAGATATATGAATATAGTGAATGTAGTTTATGATAATAAAACAGTTCATTATTTTCTTCCATACTCACAGAATAAGCAATGACACACCCAGCATTGGATTGATGTTCTTCATCATTGCCTATAATTTGAGAAAAAAGTACAAAGTTCACTCAAAGCGATTCATTTTCAACATAGCAAAAGTTCAATTACACACACACATCTGTTTTCCACTGCAGTTACAAAACCTGTAGTGAACAATATACCAAAGAACCTTACATGGACCTAATGCATATGTGAACTCCAAGAACCAAACATGCAAAATGGACTAGAGGACTGTACAAGGCAGGTTTGTGATCAGCAAAGTATCTTTGAGGAAATCACTCTTTGGTTCATCTTAGTCCAATCTACAAGAAAAAGAAATTGGCAAAGCAAGAGGCAAGTCGTGGAAAAAATGGACCAAAGAGTCAAAGCAGAAACCGCATGACTGCGATCAGCAATGAAAATGAAGTGACCAATACTGTGATATCCAAGATCAGTTTTTGTAAAGCACTGTGTGCCGAGACCTTCTGTACATACTGAACTCTGCAGAATGTCTGCAAAATGTAGTCTGGACATTACCCGGAGTGTCAGACACGTTAACACTAGATTAAAGGTCCAGCATGGTTTAGGCAAGGATGGCACCTGTATAGCACATGAAGGATGCACATACCAAAGTCCTTCTCTCCAGTCACATAAGACCAGGGTTCAAAAACCAAATTTTCGACATTGTCTGGCTACTGGACTTCCTCGGGTTGCCACATCCAGGGGGACTTGTCAACCCTTCATGAGTAATGTGTGAGCTGATTTCTGGGTTACCATTCATGTGTGAAAGGGCCTTGAGGGGCATCTTTACAAGAAGCTACACTGAAAAGCTGAAGAATGAGTTTCCGACAATGACTTTCAAAACATTACTACCTACAGAAGACCATCACCCACTGTTGAGGCAAACAAAGACCTGGCTAAAGACCTGAATGACTTTGTTTCAGATTTGAGATCAGATTTTATAATTTGATTCCAAAAAACATGAGTACCTACAATGTTTTTGGTGTTGCAATTAAAAACTGATACTTTAACATCGTACTTTATGAAGATTTGAATTATATCATATTGTACATTGTATACCACCATTTTTCTAGCATATCCAGTCACATCACCCAACCCAAACATAAACTTCCCACACAAGAAGACTCTGGATCATTGTTACACTGTACTCAAGACAGTTAGACGTCTCTCCCACGCCCTGCCTTCAGGCAAAGTTTATCATGCCTCCATTCTTCTCCTGCTTGCACACAAACAAGCCTGAAACAGGAAAAACATCTTCTCAGATCACTCTTGTTGGAGTGTTGAGGTCATCTTTGAACTTCAGGACTGCTTCAGGAAAGCTAGAGACTGGTGATTCAGGTGATACACTGAGTCCATCACAATCAGCAAATGCACTGATGACACTATTCCAAAAAACAGTCAGAAACCCATGACCTGAAGGTGAGAGAAGCGGGCTTGTGAACAGATGATTGTTGGTTCAAGCCACTGAACTGACAGGACCTGACTGAACTGCCCTTAAGCAAGCCACCAAACCTCCATATACACCCCAGGTGCTGCAGCTCTAGCTTCCCACCACTATGGACATGTGTGTTCACTAGTGTGTGTGCCATTTATTGCATGGGGTGTTTGAGTGGTTCTTCACAGTTGTCCAGTAATTAATTACTGACACCCAAAGAAGGTCTCTGCTGAAAAGGTTCGCTGTTCTGAGATTAGTATGAAAGCATATTCATGGAAAGTTGACTGGAAAGAGGAAAATGTGGTATAAAAAGACTGCATGACCACAGCCTCAAGAGGATTATCTAAAAAGCTGATTCAAGAACTTGGACGGAGGCTGGTGTCTGTGTATCAACAGCCATGTGAGAAATGATAAATGCCCGCACATCTTCAGAAATGGACTGTCCCATCTATCTGGCACCAATATCATGCCTCATTCGAACTCGAATTTGAATTCACACTGCCTTGAACAATCAATCAATCAACCAATCAATCAAATTTTATTTATATAGTACTTTTTACAAGAGGAAGTTGTCACAAAGCAGCTTTACAAGGATCCGGGTCCGAGCCTCAAATGAGCACCCAGTGGGCAAACAGTGGCATGGAAAAACTCCCTCAGTTTAGGAGGAAGAAACCTTGAGAGGAACCAAGACTCAAGAGAGGAACCCATCCTCCTCTGGTCGACACCGGAGAGCATAACAACGGCACAATACATTGGGATGGAAAGTAGAAAAGAAATGAAATGGAATAAAATGGAGGGAGGGAAGATAAATACAGTTTAGCTTGTAGTAGTGATACAGGTATGAATGAATAAGGAACAATGAGATCCATGCAGGTGGCATAGTCGAGTCTGGCAGTTGGCACTAGGAAGTGGATGAGTGGTCCGGGCAGCTCAGGAGAGAGGGAGAGAAATTAGTGGCCCCATAGAGGTGTTAATGAAAAGCCTGCGTATAGAGAAACGTTTTCAGGCGTGATTTAAAGATGGAGAGTGTGTCGGAGTCCCGAATAGAAGGAGGCACACGTGTTGTGGGTTACAGTGGTGGGAGCCTTTGCTCACTGGAATTGCTGGGCTTGGGAATTTCAATCTCAAGGAAGTAATTTGAGATCATTCTTCCCAAGCAATCTCAATGGTGTTTATGTTTTCAGGAGTTGTGAAGGTCAGAAAGGTTTCTGGTGACTGTGGGAGGGAGTGGCAGGGAAGATTCCTTGCTGTTCCGTGAGAAGTCCTGGGGCTGAATCAGTATGACCTGTGTGACAGCAAGCTATCTGAGTAGCTTGATCTCAGTCTGGCCAGCGCACATCAGTTCTATGTGGTATAACAGATTTATACAGACATTTTCATTAGTCACTTACAATTCTTTGATGCACAAGTACTGGTTGCTGTGTTTAAGATATGAACATTCGAGCTGTATGGGATGGAGTATTGCATCATTAGGACCATTAACTCCATTCTGAGACATCTGGCATGTTGTGTTATACCCACCGTGTGTGTGTGTGTGTGTTTATATATATATATATATAATTTTATAACTGGTGCTCAAGGCATTTATGATAAACATGATGATAAATAACGTGTGAAAATGCTCATCCCTCCTTTCCTCACGTTGTTCAGAAGCACTGATCTCAGAGCAAACCTAACTTTGTTCAGAACTAAATCAGCCATCAGATACAGTGATCAGTAAAACGACAAATTCATCGACTCACCTTTTCTTCAGCTTTTCCCGTTAAATAACTCTTCAGCACTTCACCACAATTTCACCAGGCTGTCCAGGCTGGATCCTCTACTCTGGGTTTGACAAATGTCTCTCTCTGCAGATGATACCTGAGTCTCTGCAGGCGTGTCATGATGTCTGTCTGTATGCAATAGAGTGGGCGTATCAAAATACTGTAACTTATACTGTAACTTATGCAATGAAACATAGACTCTACATAATACATTACTCTACATAATACAATATATATATATATATATATATATATATATATATATATATATATATATATATATATCTTCTCTCTATAATCAATATCAATATGGAAAAAATAATATCAACCAGTATTTAAAATGTTAAATTCAATAAATTAATAAGAATTGTTGCATTCCAGCATATAAACCTTCTGTTCTATAAAACACAATGGAGGAAGTATCAAGGTTTGGACTTTTTTAATGGCATACGGTGGCTTAGATAGATCCATAAATTATGAATTATACCAGCAAATTCTCAAGGAACATATCAGGACAATGTGGGTCATGCACCAAGACAACAACCTTAAGTGCATGTCATGGTCTGATCTGAAGTTAAAGGTAATATTTATGCAGAAATGGCGCAACACATATCACCACCAGTGAGCCGTCACACCATGTGGGTGACTGGGGTTTGAATCCCAGTTTGGGATTACACTAATAAGAGTCCATAGGCAAGACTCCTATCACTACTCTGGCCCTTATCTGTAATATGGGTAACCTTGTTACTCACGTAAATGTAAACTTTTTGTAGTGTTTAATTTTCGCTTAATTAAAATACACAATTAAATGAAAAATGTTTTATCTTTATTATGACTGTTATTGTTGTTGTTGCTATTTTTGATCTTTTTAATGTGTGTTGTTTCTATTTGGTTGTAATCTCATCTTGAAATTAAAATATTAGTAAAAATTCATTTGGTCAGGCATGTTTAGTACTGCTTTAGATTCTGGAAAAAGTCACAACACAGTAACAAACAAACCTCATGGGACTGATTTTTGCTTTATTATGTAATCCATTACAGCCAGAGGTTAAATGTATTTCCCAAGAGTTTTCCCAGAAGGTGAGCCCCATGTCCCAACAAGGATATTCAGAAAGACATTCCACTTTGACAAGTTCCTCTTTCAGAATATATATAATGTAATACAAAGTAGTGTTATTATAGTAAAGACTACATTACATATGCTTATAAGCCCCACAGCAAAACTGGATTCATCCTTTAATCGAAATGCAAAGATTGTTTCTATATTTTGACATTAAAGCTGATGATGGTTTGAATGAGGTCAAGGCCTGGGTAGTCCATGGCAATGATACCAAAACAAAAGCCCTTGTTCAGACGATCTTGCAGAGAACTGTAGAGCCATGGGTCGATCTTTTCGGCCACTCTTTTGGGTGTCAGGAACATGCCCTCGAACGTGCCAATGCCTGTGCCACTGGAGTAGGTCAGAACAATGGAAGATCCTCCACACTGGGTAATGGCCTGGTTCAGATGCTGCGCAATTTCTTCCTCCTTGTGCTTAATGTCGACGACCTCGTAATCGCCCTTGGTGTCAGTTTCCAACAGAGGGATACCCAGCTTGAAGCTATCTTTCTGGACAAACAAAAGCTTGCCCCGGACCTGACCGAGGGTCGGTATGGTGGATGATACCCAAATGTTCTGATCATTGTGTATTGCCTTCTCAACCAACGCTTGAACCTTTGTCTTGTCTAATAAGTCTGGCTTCACACGAATAAGAACCGTCTCGGTTGGGTACTCAGAGAGGAACTTCTTGATGGTGGCCAGAGCCTCTGTGAAAGTTGAATGCTCATCAATGATCCCATGCATGAGGTGCAGTTTGTCTCCAAAAGCAAACGCTCTGAAGTCCAGGTAGCGTATGCCAGCCTTCAGCTGATCCTCCAGAGTCCAGGCCTGGCATTCTGCTGCAGGACCTCCATAAAGTGCCATAGTGTCATGGGTTCCAGGCAAGGTGAGTTTTGAAAGACACAAACTGTCATTCAGGCTGCTCATCCAGTTGATTTTGTAGGAGGGAGGGAGCTGAAGCTTCTTTTCATCGTTAAAAGCCTGTTTCTGGCTTTGCCCAACAGCTGTTCGAAGCATACTGCAACCAAGCAAGAGAAGCCAGACATTAATCAGAAGAGACTTTCCATTACATCATTTCATTTTATTCAATGAAATAACAATTTACGGCATCACATTATTCACATCAACAATACATAACATCATATCTGAAACGAGCTATTGTGGAAACGGAGCGGTTTTACTGTTGAAGGCTACAATAACACGTTCACATCAGCTACTAATAAACAACAACAGATATTAAACTATTAAACAGTGATTTTAAGAAAAGTCAATTAGTAAGTAAATAAGTTCTCTCTCTCTCTCTCTCTCTCTCTCTCTCTCTCTCTCTCTCTCTCTCTCACTCACTCTCTCTCTCTCTCACAGTTTGTGTATGTATGTATGTATGCATATACACACACACTTACGTTGAGCCTTATCTAATCTTAGTCCTGCTGAATAACCAGACTGTTTTTGTCCTGACACATGCACACAATGTAACAGTATCACCTTTACACTTTGCAAGTCAAATGACAAGTTTCATTCAAAGCAGTGGAACACAAGGATGACAAAGGCTAAAAGCTCTGCAATTCCCATTCAGACACAGCGAGGGCTTTTATTTGCATCGGCTATTTGAACAGCTCTGGTCCAGTTCAGTTCAGTTTCAGGGTCTTTAAATTATTAAATCTAATAAAACCAGACTGGATTTATGTTCTAGTGATGGAAAAAAAAGAGAATCTGCTTTAAACTTTTAATTTTATAAATAAGATTGATTTTGAATATGATATTAATATATATGACAAATCATCTGAACAGCAATATAAACCCATAACATGAGGAATAAATCAGATTATCAGAGCTCTTACTTGTGGAGTTGAGTCACACTCCAGTGTACTGATGTTTGTTTGTTTTTCCCAGTGAAGTGGGAGGAGCTAAGCTGCTGTTTGACTGGTGAAAAATCTATTCTGATAGAAAACAGGTCTCAGTCAGATTATTGTTCCACTAAACTAAAGCCCTCCCTTCCTCATGCTGCTCCAGAGAAAACACTGATCTCAGAGCAGAGCTTAAATGATCAGACTTAAATCAGCCATCAGATACAGTGGGATCATGTTTCCTTTTCATGTGTTGGTGAATAAGTGCATTAGTTCATCAGCTCACCTTTTCCTCAGCTTTTCCTTTTGTCACCAGACTGTCAGTGGACTGAACTGGGTCTTCTTTGGGTTTTATCAGCGTCTGTCTCTCCAGGTGAAACAAGTCTGCTTACCTGAGGTGTGGGCGTGGCAAAACAATGCATGCAACAATGTGGGCGTGTTATTCATTCTGTGCAGGGGTGTGTCCAAACTTTTGACTGGTACTATATATATATATATATATATATATATCAAAATCCTTTTACATTGATTTGTAACTCAAATCTAATTAAAAAACTGATGTAATTCTGCATTTCTGATTTTCATGACCTATAAGCCACCCTGATCAACAGTTAAAAAACAAGAAAGGATTATATTACAAGAGTTATTCTACACAGACTGTGCATTTTTATTACTTTTAAATTGTTCTTACTTGTAATTTCAGTCTTATGATCTTAGTTCATAATCTAAGTTTACAATTTTTACTTTTGTTTTATCATTTACTTTTCTATTCTTTTATTTGATCTTAACTGATTTACGACTTATTGCATTTAGATTCTAAGAAAATCTAAATACAATAAGAAATTCATATATAAATAAGAAATCACAGTTAAGATCAAATAAATTAAAATAGAAAACTAATGATAGATACACCATTGCGGTGGAGTACATTACTGAAAACATGCAAAAAGTATACACAATGTTTCTCAAACAGATTTACTGCAAAAAGAAAACATTAAGAGTGGGATATGCAAAACCATAAAGTTGTCAGTTGAGGATTTTTAAAAGAATTCAGCAAATGAGAAAAAAAAAAAAAAACAAAAAAAAAACCCTCACACTCATTGGGGGAAAATGAACCAATATTAAATCTGAGTGCAAAAGGATCAACAAATTAGTGTGGTGTTTAACGAATAGAAGACGCAGTTGTGAGGGGGACAGTTTTATTTAGAAGTCTGAGCTTCACAACACATTTGTGAAAGTGCATCAATGAAGGGTGATTTGTGAGGAGTGCAAGAGGGTCAAGCTTGCTCATGAGGGAGAAGATAAAACCCATCTCTAAAGAATTCAGACCTGGGGCATCACGTGGCCTGGGCTTCCAGGGCTATAGAGCTCAACAGCAGAGTGAAAAGTGGATTATAGGGCTCAAGCCCCCCCCCCAGATTTTAAAGATACTAATAAAAAAAAATAAAAATAAACACAGCCCAGTTCAATTTTCTGATCATAAATTTCTTTATTGAAGTTGATGCAGTAAAGTTTGTAGTATTAATTATTTACTCTAAGGAACGAGTGTTCTGTAGATTCTGAAGAGAGTCACAAAACTCATTCGACTTTAGCTTTAATATGTAAATCAATCACTCAAGATTCATTTCAGAATTAAAGCCGATGATGGTTTGAATGAGGTCAAGGCCTGGATAGTCCATGGCAATGATACCAAAACAGAGGCTCTCGTTCCGACGAGCTTGCAGATAACTGTAGAGCCATGGGTTGATGGTTTGAGCCACTTGTTTGGGTGTCGGGAACGTGTCCTTAAGTATTCCGATGCCTGTACCACTGGAATAGGTCAGAACAACAGAAGATCCTCCACACAGGGTCATGGACAGTTTCAGATGCTGAGCAATTTCTTGCTCTTTGTTAATGAAATCAGCGACCTCATAATCATCCTGGGTGTCAGTTTCAAACTCGGGGATACCCAACGTGAAACTATCTTTCTGTACAAGCACAACCTTGCCTCGGACCTGGCCAAGAGTCGGTATGGTGGACGATACCCACACATTCTGATCGTTTTTTATTGCCTGTTCAACCATTCCTTGAACTTTCTCTTTTGCAAACAACACTGGCTTCACACGGAGGAGAACCGTCTCGGTTGGGTACTCAGAGAGGAATGTCTTGACGGTGGCCAGAGCCTGTGAGAAAGTTGAAAACTCATAAATGATCCCATGCATGAGGCGCAGCTTATTCCCAAAAGCAAATGCTTTGAAGTCCAGGTAGCGTATGCCAGCCTTCAGCTGATCGTTTAGAACCCAGGCCTGGCAATCTGTGGGACCGCCATTAAATGCCATGGTATCATGGGTTCCAGGCAAGGTGAGATTCGCAAGAGACAAGGAGTCATTCAGGCTGCCCATCCAGCCGATTTGGAAGAATTGAGGGACCTGGAAATAACTTCCATCATTAAAAGCCTGAATCTGGGCTTGTGCAAGAGTCGTCCCAAGCAGCCTGTAATGAAGCCAAACAAGGCAGAAGTTAACTTCAGAAATGAGAGAAATGCTTTCATTTAAAATATCTTTGACAGTCAGGAGTGATTTTCCATCATTTGGTTTAGGTGATAAAAATTACTCGATGCAAGAGGCACAAAAACAACCTCATGTTCATGATTTATCCCTTCGCTGAAAATATGCTGGTCCACACTTTAACCTGAAATACAACTGTTCTACAAACTCCAACTGGTTCAGAACACAGAAGCTAGAAACCACAAAATGGTAACAGTAATATTGTAACAGTGTTACTTTAACTACATTTCTGTAGCCCGTTTACACCACCAGCACTTCCTTGCTCAATAGATTGCTTTAGATCCCCTCCTTCCCAAGTCACCTCCAAACAACTGGACAGACCATCATTCCAGAGAACAGACTCCTCCCAGGACCACATTCTACTCATTTAAGAAGTTTCAACTAATGATGAGCCTGTATGAGAGAACTACATTCCCCTGCTTTAAATGCATATAGTCACATGACCATTAGCACTGCATTTGCAAAAGTTTATATATAAAAAAACAAACAAATAAAACCCCAAACACTTCATTCAGTGCAAGTCTAGACAGCTTGCTAGCTTTGCATGCGGCATGAGACAAGGTACCCAATCAGAACAGAGGTCGTTTACATATTCATAGGCACAGTAACAAACAGCCCAGTTATTCTTGAGGGAGATCACAATTGTCACAACCAAAAGATACAAATAAACCACTTCATGAATAGAAAGATTAGTGATCAGTCAAAGTTTCCATACTCACAGAATAAGTAACACGTCCAACATTTGATTGGTGTTCATCATTGTTGCCGATGGCAGAAATTTGCAGAAAATAACTTCTGAAAGACACACACACACACAAAATCACAAGAAAATTACAAACAGTGCATTTACACAAATCCAAATCATTCTGATCTCTGCAATTATCTGATTTAACTGGTCACAGTCCTGGAATTCCACTGCCCTGCTCAATCCATCCCTTTTCCTGTTGAATAAGCCAGTTCAGTTTTCATTCCAGCCAATGATCAGTTCTTTGCAGACAAATTATTCAACAGATGGAATCAGGATAAAATCCAGGGAACCAGATATAAACCTTCCAGACATGTGCTTTCACACTTACAGCTCTTCAAGAAGTGCATGTGTGAAAGGGGCTTAAAAATGGTATTCCTGCAGGTTCCAACTCAAACCTAGCAGCCCATTCAGCCAATCAAGAACTTCTGAAGGCAGTAACTACTTGGATCAGGGTTGAAGCTAAAGTCTGCATGAAGGTGGTTCTCCTGGAGCAGGCTTGGTCGGCCCTGATCTATTCTGATGGAGAACAGGTCTCGGTGCTGAGTCACAAAACACAAGATAAGAAACGATGCCCATTGTGGAGGCAGGGTCTGAAAAAGTTAAACACATCAGTCCATCCTTCCTCAAACTGTTCCTGAGAAAACACTGATCTCAGAGCAGAGCTGAACTGAACTGACTTAAACCAGCCGTCAGATATGTTGGCTCATGTGTCCACTCTGTTTGGTCAATTAAACCACACCATCAACTCACCTCTTCAACGTTTCCTCTTACAAACCTCCTCCAAACTTCACCAGTATCACCAGACTCTCAATGGTCTAATGTGGGTTTTGTAAGTGTCTCTGGTGTGAGTGTATCAATATATAGAACGTGCTATGGCCTGGGTTTGTTAATTGCCTACTCCTATTGGTTGAAAATGATGTCATTGACTCAATGAGACAGAAAAGTTGACCAACTCAACAGCAGAATATTGAAATGTAGAGTTTCCCTAATTACAGCACACCTGATCCAACTAATGACCTAACTGCTGACCCCTCACTGACCCGGACTGGGTGTGTTCCAGCAGGGAAAGTCTAAAACAAGGAGACCAGTGGAATTCCAGGACCAGGGTTGAGCGCCACTGGTTTAGGCACCACAGGTTTAAGAGTTGTTAAAAGTGTTCACGTAGGAAACTCCGGGCCTGGAGTGCCAGACTCCTGCTCAAGCACATCTGATTCAACTCACTCGTTAATGACCAGGTTTAGTAGGATTGTTCACGCAGGGAAACCAGCAATTCGGTGCTCCAGGATGAGGGCTGCCCACTCCTGCTCTATAGTGTCACTTCACATTCTAAAACTGTTACTTTATTTACTGAAACCAGTTTCTTTACTGATTTTAACTTTTTGCAAAAACACATTAACTGTTGCATATGCAAAAAATAACATTTTACAGCACATGTTCAATTCAATAAAGAAATAGAATTGGAATAGAATGTGAAATGTCTTGAGCCATGTTCATTCTGTCAATCGTTTTTTCAAAACAAAGAAAAGTGTCCATTTGAAATTGCTTCATTGAGAGGTGAAATCCATATTTGCAAATAGGATCAACATACTTTGTAAAAAGCAATTAAAGTAACATGCAACAAAAAAAAAATGTCAGGGAGGCTTTTTTTCATGTGATAATTGGAAACTGTCAAAACTTACATGTTTAAAATGACCAATAGGAAAAGATTAGGTGATTTTTGGTTGGCTGGATTGGTAACCCTTGATTTGTATATTACGTAGCTCTTTAACTGCGCTCAAATTCTAACTCTAGGTGACCGTCAGAGACCCCTTTTCCATAAATTGAGAAAGAATGTGCTTTTATTTGATTGAGACAAGCCACAAAAAGATCACATTTACAAGGCAAAAGGCTATTGGAACAATATTTTGTGGACAGAGGAGATCAAAATGGATCAGATTTTAAAATGTTTGGAGAAAGGAAATGTCCTCCAGCCTAAACCCCTTTCTGTTAAACACCACGGCGGCAGTATTACGGCTTTCTGTTCACAACATCCAGGCGAGGATGGCTCGCCATTTTTCCATGGAACAATGCTTTCTGAACTATACCAGAAATTTCCCTTGGAAACTGTTGGGAAATGCATCTGTGAGCTGAATCTCAAGAGAACGTGGGTCATGCAGCAAGACAAAGACCCTGTGAAAAGATGAAGTCTTGGATCCAATTCTTGCATAAACTCTAAAGAGTTCCAACTTTCACAATTTTCATTTTATTTAATTGTGTTTCGTCCATGACCAGTTAACATGTTTTCAACTCTGTTAAATTAAATGGATGAATTTAAAAGTAAAATGTATTTATTAGAATTGTTTATGGGTTGTTTCCATTTGGCTACAGAAAGACTTTGTAATCTTGGACTTTAAGACTGCTGTAGATTCTGAAGAGAGTCACAAAAAACCTCATTTTACTTATTTTAGCATTTAATATGTAAATCAATCACTCAGGGTTTATTTCAGAATTAAAGGTGATGATGGTTTGAATGAGGTCAACGCCTGGATAGTCCATGGCAATGATACCAAAACAGAGGCTCTCGTTCCGACGAGCTTGCAGATAACTGTAGAGCCATGGGTTGATCTTTTCAGCCACTCTTTTGGGTGTCAGGAACATTCCCTCGAATGTGCCAATGCCTGTGCCACTGGAGTAGGTCAGAACAACAGAAGATCCTCCACACAGGGTCATGGACAGTTTCAGATGCTGAGCAATTTCTTGCTCTTTGCAATTGATATCAGTGACCTCATAATCTCCCTTGGAGTCAGTTTCAAACTCAGGGATACCCAACGTGAAACTATCTTTCTGTACGAACACAACCTTGCCTCGGACCTGGCCAAGAGTCGGTATGGTGGACGATACCCACACATTCTGATCGTTTTTTATTGCCTGTTCAACCAGTCCTTGAACATTTTCTTTCTCAAACAATTCCGGCTTCACACGGAGGAGAACCGTCTCGGTTGGGTACTCAGAGAGGAATGTCTCGATGGTGGCCAGTGCATCTGTGAAAGTTGAAAACTCATAAATAATCCCATGCATGAGGTGCAGCGAGTCCCCAAAAGCAAATGCTCTGAAGTCCAAGTAACGTATGCCAGCCTTCAACTGATCCTCGAGAACCCAGGCCTGGCATTGTGCTGCACGACCTCCATAAAGTGCCATGGTATCATGGGTTCCAGGCAAGGTGAGAGTCGCAAGAGACAAGGAGTCATTCAGGCTGCCCATCCAGCCGATTTGGAGGGACTGAGGGACCTGGAAATAACTTCCATCATTAAAATACTGAATCTGGGCTTGTGCAAGAGTTGTCCCAAGCAGCCTGTAATGAAGCCAAACAAGGCAGAAGTTAACTTCAGAAATGAGAGAAATGCTTTCATTTAAAATATCTTTGACAGTCAGGAGTGATTTTCCATCATTTGGTTTAGATAATAAAAATTACTCGATGCAAGAGGCACAAAAACAACCTCATGTTCATGATTTATCCCTTCGCTGAAAATGTGCTGGTCCACACTTTAACCTGAAATACAACTGTTCTACAAACTCCAACTGGTTCAGAACACAGAAGCTAGAAACCACAAAATGGTAACAGTAATATTGTAACAGTGTTACTTTAACTACATCATTTCTGTAGCCCGTTTACACCACCAGCACTTCCTTGCTCAATAGATTGCTTTAGATCCCCTCCTTCCCAAGTCACATCCAAACAACTGGACAGACCATCATTCCAGAGAACACATGCCTCCCAGGAGCACATTCTACTCATTTAAGAAATGAAAGCATTGAGAAAACCAAATTTCCCTGCTTTAAATGCATATAATTACCACATGATCATTTCTAAAATAAAAAAAAATAAAAAAGTAAAAGTCAAGTCTAGACAACTTTTTGCATGTGGCATGAGACAAGGCAGCCAATCAGAACAGAGGTCATTTACATATTCATTGGCACAGTAACAAACAGTTATTCTTGAGGGAGATCACATAATTTTGTCATAACCAAATGATACAAATTCATGAGTAGAAAAAGTAGCTTATAGCGATCAGTCAAATATTCTTTGCCATACTCACAGAATAAGTAACACATCCAACATTTGATTGGTGTTCATCGTTCTTGCCTATGACAGAAAAACATTCTGAAAACTACTTTCATGTAGTGAAATCACCCCCAAAAAAATACAAATAACAGTGCATTTACACAAATCCAATCATTCTGATCTCTGCAGTTATCTGATTATTTAACTGGTCACGTAAACAACAAACTAAGAATCTCAGAATTCAGAATCAGATCTAGAAATCCAATTAAGAAATCTGATGGAGAGAACGGACAGTAGCTCAGTAATCTGATTCTCAGTCCTGGAATTCCACTGCCCTGCTCATTTCATCCCTTTTCCTGCCAAACAAACCCAGTTCAGTTTAGCAGTAAGGGGATCAGATGTGATGGAACTAGGGGAAACGCTATGACAGAGGTATCGAACTGTTCCTGCAAGGGTCTGCAGTGGGTTTGCATTTCAGCCAACAGACACGATCAGTTCTTTGAAGACAAATGATTCAACAGATGAAATCAGGATAAAGTCCAGGGAACTGGATACAAATCATCCAGACATCTGCTTTCACACTTACAGCTCTTCAAGAAGTGCATGTGTGAAAGGGGCTTAAGGTAGAACTACCTTCCTGCAGGTTTCAATTCCAACCCAATTCTAACAGCCCTTTCAGCCAATCAAGAACTTCATAATTAGTTGTATCAGGTGGGTGGATTAGGGTTGAAGCTAAAGTCTGCCGGAAGGTGTTTCTCCTGGAGCAGGCTTGGTCAGCCCTGATCTATTCTGATGGAGAACAGGTGCTGAGTCACAAAACACCAGATAAGAAATGATGCCACAGGGCCTGAAAAGGCTAAACGCTACAGCCCACCCTTCCTCATGTTGTTCCTGTGAAAACATTGATATCAGAGCAGAGCAGAGCTGAACTGTCCAGACTTAAACCAGCCATCAGATGTTGGTTCATGTGTCCACTCTGTTTGGTCAATTAAACCACTAGTTCATCAGCTTACCTCGTCTTCAACTTTTCCTGTTAAAGAACTCCTCAGCGCTTTACCAGACTGGACTAAAGTGGGTTTTGTAAGTGTCACTGGTGTTGGTGTATCAACATATAGAACGTGCTATGGCGTGGGTTTGTTATTTGGTGACTCCTATGGGTTGAAAATGCTGTCATTGACTCAATGAGACAGAAAAGATGACCAACTCAACAGCAGAATATTGAAATTTAGAGTTTCTCTAATTACAGCACACCTGATCCGGCTAATGACCTAACTGCTGACCCCTCACTGACCCGGACTGGGTGTGTTCCAGCAGGGAAAGTCTAAAACATTTACATTACATTTATCCGACACTCTTATGCAGAGCAACTTACAAGGTCGCTCATATACAAAAGTGGGTCAGAGTAGCATTAAGAATCTTGCCCAAGGACTTTTATTGGTGTAACACAACATAGAATCCAATCCCAGTCTCCCACACGGTGTGGTGGTATCTGTTGTGGCACACCAATCACGTGACCAAGCAGCAAGACAACAACCCTGAGCACACAATTAGTGGGAAAATCTAATGAAATTTTAGGTTAAATTTAGAAAAATATCTAAAATGTTTGATAAAATGTGTCATTTGACCATAACTGATTACTGAATAATATCACTGGTATATAATTTAAAGTGTATAGTTTCCACTTTGTGTCTGTTAAAGTAAATACATGTATTTAAATGTGGATTTTTGTTGTTATTCATGTATGAATAATACTTAGTTAGCTGTGGATTCCAAAGCAAGTCTCAACACAATACCAACAAGACATTTGACAGATTTCAGCTTTAATATGTAATCAATTACAATCACAGGTTAAATGTATTTCCCAAAAGAATTTTCCCAGCAGGTGAGCCCCGTGTCCCAACGAGGATATTCAGAAAGACATTCTGTATAACAAGTTCCACTTTCAATATGTGTAATGTAATAAAATGAAATGTTTTTTTCTTTGATCAGTGTAGACGTAAGAGTAAGATTTCATCTTGAGCTGCATATGCTAATGAATTTCACTCAAAGTGAATTTATACTTTAATTTTTACTGAAAGATGCAAAAACCAAAGCAAAGACTGTCTCTACAGTTGGGGATTAAAACTGATGATGGTTTGGATGAGGTCAAGGCCTGGGTAGTCCATGGCAATGATACCTAAACAGAGGTCAGGGTCATTGTCCAGAAGGACTTGCAGATAACTGTAGAGCCATGGGTCGATCTTTTCGGCCACTCTTTTGGGTGTCAGGAACATGCCCTTGAACGTGCCGATGCCTGTGCCACTGGAGTAGGTCAGAACAACAGAATATCCACTACACTGGTTCGTGGCCTGGTTCAGGTGCTGAGCAATTTCGTCCTCTTTGTGATCGATATCAGTGACCTCATAATCTCCTTTGGTGTCAGTTTCAACCAGAGGGATACCCAGCTTGAAGCTATCTTTCTGGACAAACACAACCTTGCCTCTGACGTGACCAAGGGTCGGCATGGTGGGCGATACCCACACATTCTCATCGTTGTATATTGCCTGTTCAACCAGTCTTTGAACATTTTCTTTCTCAAACAATGCTGGCTTTACACGGAGGAGAACCGTCTCGGTTGGGTGTTCTGAAAGGAACTTCTTGATGGTGGCCAGAGCCTCTGTGAAAGTTGAAAACTCATAAATGATCCCATGCATGAGGCGCAGAGTGTCTCCAAAAGCAAATGCTCTGAAGTCCAGGTAGCGTATGCCAGCCTTCAACTGGTCCTCCAGAGTCCAGACCTGGCAGTCTACTGCAGGACCTCCATAAAGTGCCATGGAATCATGGGTTCCAGGCAAGGTGAGCTCTGAAATGTACAAATTGTCATTCAGGTTGCTCATCCAGTTGATGTTGTAGGACTGAGGAAGCTGGAGCTTCTCTCCATCATTAAAAGCCTGCTTCAGGCTTTGTCCGAGAGATTTCCCGAGCAGGCTGTAACAGAGTAAAACAAGGTAGGCTTTGATTAAAGTATTACTTTCTGACATTGAGGGTTCCATCAATAAAATATCTGAAATTAAGACGATTTGGCAAAAATCTTGTTCTTGATTCCCCACCTCTTGGTTCAGAATGCAGCAGCTAGGGGTTCACCAAAGGTTACTCCAATTCTTTCTCTTATTATGCTAATCCTCCTGATAAAAAACTACCCCATAAGATGCTGGCTTACTTTTAGTTCCTCAAATGAAAACCTTCCTGATGCACTCTCAATCTACAGATCTAGATTTTAAAATATTCTTAAAACTTTTCATTACTTTTTTTGTTCAGTATTGTTGTAATCTGTTTACATTATTACTACTTGTTCAGCTTCCTTTACAGGTTCATGCTAATAAAACTGTAGTATGTTTATACTATCACCACTTCCCTGTCGGCCAGATTTCCTAAAGCTATTGTGAATGCAGCTGTGTGCTGCTGCCTGCCTGTCCTCTGGACCAGTTTCTCATTTGCATTAGTCTGAATTTACCAAAACCCTGTTGCTATCCTTCCTGTTTCTCTCTCGGTTGTTTTCTCTCTGCCATCTATTGAAATCACTTGTTCATGCTTCCTGCTTTGGCGTTGCCCAGACTTGGCTATCTACTTCCCTGGTGCCTGCTTTAATGCTGCCCTTATTCAGAGTCTTGCATTGATTTGTTCACAACAGAATGATGCTGCATAATTGTGCATGTAACTATTTAATTATTATTATAATGAAATGGCATAGAGCTTGATCGTCTGCACTGTATTGTGCATTTTAATGTCCCAAATAGCATGAATTAGCTGGCTTGAACTGTTGTAGGCTAATTATACAGACATAGGTAAATATGTTTGACATCACGATAACTAAAAATGCATTAACATTATAACCCCAGGGGAATAAAATGGGTAAAACCCACTGAACTTGGCCAGTTAAATTAGTTAAATGTTTAACAGTGTAGCCTGAAGGCAGTTGTACATTTGATAAATTAAATGTCAATCTCTTGTGTCAAATCAAATTTGTTTTGTATAGCGATCTTCACAACTGATGTTGTCACAGAGTAGCTTTACAGAAATCAAAAAATAAAAAGGTGAACAACACAGGAACAAAGGATAAGAGATAGACCCCCAAGTGAGCAAGTCAAAGGGTGACAGCGGCAAGAAAAAAACTCCCTCAGAGCTGGAGGAAGAAACCTTGGGAGGAACCAGGCTCACAACGGAGGGACCCCTCCTGTTCTGGTCCAACTAGTGATCTAATCTCATTAAAATTCATTATGTCATAGTAATGCCACCTCATACTGTTTGAACACTCCTTATAATATGTCAACTCATGCACAACAAGATTGTGCCAGGCCAGTTTAAGTTGTAAGATCAGGTGTATTCAGACATCTACGCATTAAGGAATGGACAGATTTATCACTCATTTACAGGTTTTAGGGCCCATATCATGGAAAACTACATTTACCTGGGATTTATTAAATTTAGCTTTTGTAATTTATTGTTTCTGTGATGCTACATTTAAAAAAGCATACAGCCTACTCAGTTTAGGGCGGTGTTATACACTTTATACTCTTTATAACTCATAACTAAAGTTAGTAAATTTACACACACAAACACACACATATATATGACACATATAATAACTCAAATATCATAAATATTCATTGAAATAAATAACATGCAAGAAATGTGGAACACAGGCCCTTTTATGTTATAAAGTACTCACAGAACAAGTAATGAAACGCCCAACATTTGATTGAAGTTCTTCATTGTTGCCTATAATTAGAAGGAAGTTGAAAATGCTGTTTGAATCACAAATAAATCTGTTTTTCAACTAAACAAAAAAGACATGAATACATGATATACATTAGTGATCAGCAGGTTTGACCACAGGCTTGGGCAGTTCAATCAAGCACCTTCTTTATCATGATGCATGTGCAATGTTGTCACAAGGTGACAAATTTAGCAGGTGAAAACAAAGGATTTCAGTGACTAAACATGGGCAGGTGCACAAGAACCAGGATGGGCATGGTCTTTCAGTGAGCATCAGTTCTCACCCCCAAATTAATTGTGTCAAAATTCAACACAGTCAAGTTTTACTGAATTTTTTTCTAATTAATGCAAACAACATTATTGGACCGATGAAAATACTTGGAGCAGAGCACTAAATTTTGTTATGCCCACTGACCAGCACCACCCTAAATGATGGGGGAGAGGGACGGTCATCCTACCCACCCTGACAGAGCAAGGCCAATTGTATGGAACTGGCCTTGCTCTCTCTAGGTGAGTAGGACGACCCTCCCTCTCCCCCTCACTTAGAACCTTAACCAAAGGACAAAAACTTTTCCCAATTGAAATACTTCATAAATTGTCATATGACTTTAACTTATTCATAGTTAAGATGAAGAATTAATTGTAAATATCACCATTTGACCCAACATCATCAATATACATCCATTCGAATAATCTAAACCTAAACCTAAAGCTCAATCAAAACTACAGTAAATGTTAAACTGCAGGTAACTCACGTGTAGCTTTGCTGCTGGCTTTTGCAGTGGCTTTGGGCACAAAGCTTCTCACTTAAGTAGTACTGAAGTAGGGTGTTCATGCGTCACGTTAAACAATAGAACATTACTGAATGTTATCTGAGAACGCCCACATTCTAAACAGAACCACTGGATTTTTGGTCTTTTATGGTAATGTTTGAGGTTGGAACGTGGTCAAGGCAAATGATAGAGGTAGATATAGGAAATGGTGCCAATACACACATTTAATTTTTGATAATGATGGTTGCATTGTGCACTGCATGGTGTTACACCATGGCAACTTTGTTTTGCTTGTTTTTCATCCCAGCTGCAAAAGTACATTCATTTCTGTAGCTTAGCTTTTTTAACTAAAATGAAGGTTTTGTGTATTTAATAACCGCAACAACATGCAGTAGTAATAAACTGATACAGTGGCAGACTATCAAACTACTGATAAAATTTCACTTCTGTTATTTTATTATATATTATTCTTGGACCAATAATTTAACACATTGCTCGTTCACTAACTCACAAACATGTTTTGCAGGCTCTTTGGCTTTTGATGTGCAGAAGGCTCTGTGTGTCTCGGTTTGCTTTAGGATGTTTTGTTTGGTCTAAACGATTGAATTATTTTAATACAATTTTCTGTTTGATCAAAGTTTTTATGCATATAAGTGCTTCATGTGAACATATTGATGCCTGGATGATCAATTTGGCTTCACGCAGTGGATTATTCTTTTATACCACTTGCATGTATTGCAGATTGCAGTTTGTCACACAATGACTTCGGGCAGTCAGTGACTACAAAGGATTTGCATCCAAATATGAAATTAGTATATTTCATACATTCAGAAGCATGTTAATTACCATTAATCCTGTAAAAATACTCTAAAATGGAAAGAAAATATCTACAAAATTGCAGAATTTCCTAAAAAGTTAATACAATACTTTTATTAAACCCCTTGAATTAAGGCTGAAAATGTCGCTTGTTTCATATTCAGATCCATTTATGTGATGTATAAAGACATAATCACAATCATGAGACAGTACATACAGTAGAAACAGCTCTGACTGTATGCTTAGAAATGCATCTACCTGCAATATGAGATGTTTACATACACTCACTATGGACTTTAATGTTTGCAGTTATTTATTTGAAATTATTTTCTACTGGCAGCAAAACAGGACATGATCCTACAACTATCATGCTTAACGGTTGGTATGGTGTTCATGTCTGTAGACATTGTATCTGTAATCCACATATCAGTTACACATGTTCAAGAGGGATGAAGTCCGGCTATTGCCAAAACTAGTCAAAGTCTACTTTATTCAATACACAACTTATTCTGATGTGTGTTTGGGGCCATTGTCCTACTACTTATCTACCTGATGGTTTGAGGTTTTTCGGAAGAATTCTGAGGTAGTCCTCCATCTTCATTTTTCCTTTCACTTTGTGGACAAAGATGCCCCTACTCTGAAAACATCTCCTTTAAGCACGACTAAAGTTTTCAGCTAAACCACATGGACAAAGAAAAAGCCTTTTGGAGAAATACTTTATGGCCAGGTGAGACAATGATTGAGTAACTTGGTCACAATGACCAGAGATGCAGTCGTTTGGAATACTAAAGGTGAGTCATTCAAACTAACTATTAAATATGGTGGCGGTAGCATCATGTCCTGGGGCTGTTTTGCTGCCAGTGGAACATAATTCCAAAGAAATAATTGCCTTGAAATTAATGTGTGATGTGTGTATGTATGTATCACATCTGTATGGCTATAGGTTTACAAATGCAATAGAAATTAATTAATTATAGACATATTTTCAAAATCACTAAATTGGGGAGAGCAATTAGAAAGTCCTAAAAAATTTTTTTTTAAATTTACTATTTTTTCTATAAATTGGAGGAAAATTTAAATGACTGTTCTATTCCTTTTTTGGCAGTTTTCAAGCTAAAACAGTGAATGCATTTATTGTTACAAATGTATTTGCAATAAAATGTATTTTGTATTTTATATATTTTAAATATAAATAATAAAAAAAACAATATTTCTATTCATATTATAACATAACACTCACAACAAGCAATGGTCAGTTCATTGGTCATGAAGTGACTGGACTAAAATTGGGTTACATAATGATAGTGCCACTTGGTACTGGTCTGACAACACCCTGTGATTAATTTAAACTGTGCCAATGCACACATTCAAACAGTTATGTAAGGCAAGATTTATTTCCTTTAAAATATGGCTGAACCCTCCTACTGTGCTCCAGTCAATTTGACAGAGTTCAATTTTCCCTCTGATTCCACATCCCTTGGTCTTCACAGTCAAAACTGACCAGTCGTTAGAAATGAATGGACACCATATGGGTATAAAATTGGATTTAGGCAGATGATCATATATCAGATAGATGCTGTTAATGTCCCACATCCTCATCTGTATGTGTGTATGAAGAGTTGGTGGTGGTGTGGATGGAGGTGAATCCAGGCTGGATGTGGGGAGATTTTTTCACATATAGATAGATGGATGGATGGATGGATGGATGGATGGACGGACGGACAGACGGACAAATGGGTACGCACCTGTAGATGTCCTTTAGGGTGTGGACAAAATAGATCTTTTTGTTTTAAATATAACATTATGTTGTGTTTGGAGATTGAAAAACACTGTATTCCAGCATAAAAACCCCATCCCATCTGTGAAACACGGTGGTGGTATCATGGTTTAGGCACATTTTGCTGCATCTGATCCAGGACGGCTTGCTATCATTAACCGAACGATGAATTCTGAATTATACCAGCAAATTCTAAAGGAACATGTCATGACATCTGTATGTGAACTGAATCTCAAGAAAATGTGGGCTATGCAGCAAGGCAACAACCCTGAGAACACAATTCGTTCTAAGAAAGCACAGTTAAAGAATAAGAGAAATGTTCTAGAAGATCAATTATAGTTTAAAGTAAAGTGTTTCAGAGAAGGTTTTTTTCTAGATCTGGTTCTCCTGATCTACATTCAGGCAAATAAGGCCCATCGTTTACTGCAAATGTGTTTGTGTTTATATATTTAGCTATATAACAGTATATTTGAATCATTCCAATCTTGGACACACATCTTCCAGAAGCTCTAAAAATGGAGATGACATTTGGAATGCTGAGTGGCATACTGGTACCATCTACTGGGCAGGGTGTGCAATGCACTTAAGGTTGCCTTCTCAGGTCATTTGGTCATTTTTTTGTTTCCTATCATAAAAAAATGTCCTTTTAGGACCTTCATTAAGATGGTTTGGATTGGTATGTTGAATGATGAACTCCACACTGTAAGGACATATGGCTGGATTATACTTGCTTGTAAAACCCACATGAGATTTGGAATGAAACCACTGAGATGCCATTGAAATGTAGATTCTCACCTTTAGGAATTTCAAACATTTTTCTACAAAGCCTCCTCGTAACTCAAAAGTAATTGGACATTTATCTCAAAAGCTATTTCATGGGCTGCATGGGCTGATCCCATGTTAATCCATCAGCAATTAAGCAAGTAAACCACAACATGCAGTCAGAGGAGCTCTCACTGGCAGTGAAACAGACCATCATTAGGCAGAAAAAAAAAAGAAATCCATCAGAGAGATTCCAGAAATATTAGGAGTGGCCAAGTCAATGGTTTGATGCATTCTGAGGTGAAGAGCACACCCAGGTGAAGAACACTCTCCAGGAAGAACGTGTAGAGAAGACTTCAAAGTGCGAACCATTAATCAGACTCAGAAACAGGAAGACCAGATTCAACTTTGCTGAAATAAAACACCTAAAGAAGCCAGTTCTGGAACAGTATTGTTTGGACAGGTAAACCGAAGATCAACCCGAACCAGAATGATGGGAAGAATAAAGTATGGAGAAGGCTTGGAATGGCTCATTATCCAAAGCACACAGCATCCTCTGTGAAACAGGGTGGAGGCAGTGTGATGGCATGGGCATGCTTGGCTTCCATTGGTACTAGTGTTTATTGATGTGACAGAAAGCAGAAGTGAATGGATGAATTCTGAAATGTACAGGGATATACCTTCTGCAAGTTTTATTGGATGGCGCTTCACAGTACAGATGGACCCAAACATACTGCAAAAGCAACCCGGGGGGTGTTTAAGGCAAAGATTTGCAATATTCTGCAATGGCCAAGTTGTTCACCAGATCTCAACCCGATCGACCCTCATTTCACCTGATACGACAAAACAAAAGTCAGAAAAACCCACACGCGAGCAGCAGTAAAGGAAACCCAGCACATTGTGATGTCCATGAGCTCCAGAATTCAGTCTTTACCTGCAAAGGATTCTCAACAAAGTATTAATGTGTCGGCTTGGTAGAATAATAGTTGCAATTCCTAAACATTTCATAGGATGCTTTGGTTCAACCCCTTTAACTAAACCTGAAAGTCACTTCAGCTGCACCTCAGATGTTTCAGTTCAAATCCAACGTGGTGGCATGCAGAGCCCGGACCATGAAGATTGTGTCACTGTCCAAATATTTATGGCACTGAGCAGTGGGGCAGCAGAACTGCTAGAATCACCAATCAACACTTTCATTACGAGTTGGGGAATCAGGACTGAGATCCTTCCGTCACTAACACTCTTGTAGAGGAATGCAATCAAATCCTCACAGCAATGCCTTGCCTGGACAGTAGAGTGAGTGACCCTGGGCTCTGTTTGATACCCCTGATTTCAGTAAGGCTCTTGTAGCTGAATGCAATCAAATCCTTACAGCAATGCCTTGCCAGGACAGAAGAGAGTGACACTTGATTTCGAAGTGAGCCAGCAGACGTCCAGTTACTTTTGTCCTGGTGAGGTGTGAGGCTGGGGCGCGCTGCCGCGCGGCGCCGCTAGGGGCGCTGTACCGCTGCGCTCTTGTCGCTGCTCTCGCGGCTCTTCTCGCGGTGACGCGATGAAGTGAAGCGAGGAGAGAAAAGATGGCGGAGAACAGCGGCGCGGATCCCGCCGTGGAGGGAAGAGCCGAGGAGAATGCGGCCGCCGGCGGCACCATCATCATGGTTACCGTCAAAACGCCCAAGGACAAGGAGGAGATCGCGATATCGGAGGACGCGTCCGTTTCACAGGTAGTCGAGGGCGCCGCCGGTGCGCGCGCGCGCGCTCTCCCCTGTATGTGTATGTGCGTGCGCGCTCGTGTGTGTGTGCGTGCGCGCGCCCCGGTCAGCTGTCCGACCCGAATCGGCTGCTTAAAAGCCCGAGTCCGCCGGCTGTTTTCCACCAAATACACCCCCCGAGTCGCATCCAAGCACACAGATTTGGTGGCACGGCCCTAATTGCCCCGCGCGAACAGGTCCGGGGGCATTTGTAGGCTTTAATCGCTGTAGTTTTGAGCGAAATGAACAGACGCTCGGCCCGGCTCAGTGTTTCCCGGAACAGCGGCCTAATTAAACGATTTCACCCCTTAATTCACACGTTTACCCCCTCCTTACGTCTTTACGACGCCTAAGCGGGGCAGGTTGGCCTTATTTTTGCGTGTTTGCCCCTGCGGAGAGGGGCAGCCGCCGACCTGCGCACTGAGGCGCGGCGCGCCTATGCTAAGCTAACGCAGCACAACCGCCGCCTGGAGAAGGTTCTAGGTCTCTTCAGCTCCGCCGCTCGGTTCTCTCTCATTTCCTGTGTTTTCAGGCCTTTCAGTCTCTGAAATGTTCCCCTTGAGCCTCTTTTCACTCCAAACACTGGCTTTCAGTCGGTTATTTAAGGCTGCTGTGAGTTTTAAGGTGGTAAATCAGAGATCCTGAGCTGGAAACCAATGATCTGCAGATTTACAGCCTGAAGTCATCGACACACACCCAGTTAATGAGTGGATATGTTAAATGAATCACACCAGCCTGGAGTAAAGCTGCCCTCCTCTGATACAGAGTCACATCACTGATATTTAAGGTGGACACTCACTTTCTGCCCCTTGTGTGACTCATTTAATATTGATAAAGGCTTGTTTTATGGTCAAATAAACCCCTAGTATCTAACAAATGAGAGGATTAATAATGCCCCAGCCCTAGGTTTTGGGACATGTTTTTGTTGGTTGACACACTTTTTATTCAACAAAAATGAGAAATTTTCATGAGGGACGGGTCACACATTCCACATTTCGATATTTTAAGATGTAAATATTCACAGAGTTTAGAGATTTGTATGCGCTCGGCCAGGTTTTGATCATAATTCTGCTGTGAATGCTGGTGTTTATTTGCTTATATATAACTAAAAAAGAAGTCACATCTTATGTTGGAAGTTGATCGTCTGGAGCTGAAAATCCGAGAATTTAGATTGACAGATGAGAAATTAAAAAACAACCTGGATGTCCTTTATTGTTTATCATTTATTTCAGTATTGGGCCATCTCAGGACTTTTATTCTGGAATTTGAACACTGTGAGCAAAGAAAGCAAACAGCCCCTCCCTTCTCTTTTTCCTCTGTAACCCAATGTCTGGCTTAGTGATGTCATCAGCCCCACCCCCTCTCCCTGATCAGTCAGAGTCTGTATGCAGGGTGTGTTTACAGGTGGACAGCAGTAAACATGCACTGGAAGCTCATTTGGCATATAAACTGGGACTTGGATCACCTGGAAACGAGTGAATTTCATGTTTTCTGAGCTGAAATACTGAAAATTCACATATCGATGAGAGAACAAGAGAGTCTGATAGTTTATAATCTGTGAATCCCGACACATAACTGCCCGCAAAGTGCCAATCTTATTTCGTAAAAGAACGCAAAAACACTGGTGGGAGGTTTACATCACACATCTGGTTTGACAGGTTTTTTGTGTATGTATTATTTTAATTGATTTATCTAACGAAGCAGTTGTTAAACATCAGATGCTAGGTTAACACAATCTGTGTTCAGCCAGGTGGCTTTTTATTTGTGGTTGATTTTATCTTGGTTCCTGTGAAATCCAACAGTTCTCCATCTGATTGCTTTACTCTGAGAAGACCTATTGGTTTAGGTTGTGAAAATGGTGCTTAATGGTTTTTATTTATCATTAGTCACCAGAGCAATATCAGAACGCACTTGGAGTTGATGAAATAAGCATCACATCATATTAGAAGTTATCTGTATCTGAATCGAGACAAATTATTGATTATTTAAACTCTAAAGACAATCGCCCCTCATTTTTTATATGTTCTCACTGTATTAATGATTGACGTCCCTAATAGTTAAGTGTATACGATTGAAATGTCGCGTATGATACTTTTTGTACAGTACATTGTCTTTAGTTTTACAGGTGTTGTGTAAACATGTTATGCCTTATGTTTTAACCCATGAACCCATACTTTATTGGTTGTTTGAATCTATCAGATGGTGTGTCAACACAATTCGTGTATACACTGTTACCTGTTTTTAGCCAGATTTAATAGCTTCATGTTGCTATTAAACAAACATTGTTTAGGAATTTAAGGTCCTTTTAGTTCTTGATTTAAACAAAACCGTTTCCTGGAAGACGTCAGTGCTTTCTAAACATGTCAAATCCAGGAGTCGTCAATCTAATTCCTTTAGAAGACTAAAATAATTGTCAGTGAGCTCAGGTTGTGAAACAGTGCTTCAGTATTTAATAGTCCTTCTCTCCTTATCTGTAGTTCAAAGAAGAAATCTCCAAAAGGTTCAAGGCAAAGCAAGACCAATTGGTTTTGATCTTTGCCGGTAAAATCCTGAAAGACGGGGACACACTCAGTCAGCACGGTATAAAGGATGGCCTCACTGTTCACCTTGTCATCAAAACTGCACAAAAGTAAGATGCTCACAATACACTCACAACTCCAGCAGCCACCCGAAACATCAGCGTAAAGCAAAACTTTACACCTGTAAGCCACAGTTTTTAGGATAGGGCTGCATAACACGGTCCAAGTACTTCAGTATAGTATTTAGATTTCTTTTCTATGATTGTGAGAACTTGTGGTATGTTAAAGCTGTGGTGGTCAATCATTAATTTTATCTCGGTTAAAGATTTGTTTGCATGACTTTGTCTAGAATGAAATGCATTTCGTGAATACAAATTTATAAAAAAAGACTTAAAAACCCCTAACATTATTGTTATTAAATGCATATTTAATAATAGCTAATAGCTTTTTAAATGGTACAGTTTATTTACGCTTCTGAATATTTTTATCATTTATATGTGGGTTGTTACAAATATGTTAAAATGCCGCTCATCTGTACTGCATATTTATGTAATAATTTAATATTCTTGTGAAACAGTAGTGAATGCAGTAGTGTATAAAGGCAGAACAGGGTTTAATAGGCTTTTTCTGTGCATATTCTAAAAATCAGAAGTCAGAACACTGACAGCATTTTCTGGAAGTAATATATAAAGTGCATTGTGTTGAAGTCGATCTATATGTAATTCTTAAATATTATAATAATGTATATCTATAGCATGATATAGTGCATTTTATGATGCCTTTATAATGGGCCAAAAATGTGTTGAAAATACCCACTGTAATATTCTCGGATGGCTGCAATATGTAAATATGACCTTTAACTAATCAAAATGCTTTCCGCTAAGGATGCACAACGATATCCAAACAAATTAGTAAAGGAAGATAAGTGTTAAGAATAATCAGCATTGGGTACATTGTTAAACTCTGTCCTGGTGCCCCTGGCTATGAACATTTTGCAGATTACCTGCTTTAACACATCTCTTCCAACACAGAAAGGGCTTCTTAAGGAGCTGATTAATTGAATCAGGTGTGCTGGCAGCAGGTAATCCTCTGTACAGGGCAGAGTTTGGGAAATGCTTTATTAGGCTAATTATAATGTATGCTGATCGTTCGTAACAGTCTCATTACTGATTTGCTTCAAAATCATTGTGCATCCATGACAAGAAAGCATTCTGATTGGTTAAAGGTCATATTTACATATTGCACCCATCCGCAAGTATTACTGTGGTATCTAGCAATCTTGATTCATTCTTTAATGGTATAAAACCACATGCCTTGACTCGTGTTATTTTAATGTGTGTTCGCCTCTCCTGCAGAGCCACAGGTGGCAGTTCCACAGCGGCTTCGTCCAGCTCTGGTGCATCACAGGCAAACAGCAGCAATGCGGGCACTGCTAACCCCAGCTCAGCTGCCAACCTGGGCACATCGCAGGGCAGTGGGCCATCGCCAACCCCCTCACAGCCAGCCAACATATTCAGTGAGTCTATCTTTGAAAAATGTTAAAAGTTCAGATCTAAAAGTCACTCGGTGGTTTTGCAGTCTTCCTTTTCTGCCATGGAGGGGAGCCAAGGAAGGTCTGTAGAAGTGGTTAATAAATTCAGAGTGAAAATGAAAGGACAGCATCTCTTTTGAAAGGGGATACAGGCAAGGTTTGGCAGGGGACTTTTTAATGATCGGTCTCACCATGAAAATCAACTGTCTGTAAAAAAACAAAAGGGAAAACAGTTTACTGACATGCAGTAATTTAATTCAAGGCAAACACTGTCTTAATATCAGAGAGTTTGCCTGACATGTACACATTGATTTAATGTCATTAAAATGAAACGTCCATATGATAAAATAAAAGATGGGTTTTTGTGGATAGCACTTTCACACCTCTCTACTGCATGTGTCCGTGTTTAGCTGGGTTCGGTGACCTGTCCAGTCTGGCGAACTTGGGCATGGGCTCTTCCAACTTCATGGAGCTGCAGCAGCAGATGCAGCGGCAGTTGATGTCCAACCCTGAGATGCTCTCCCAGATAATGGAGAACCCCCTGGTTCAGAATATGATGTCTAACCCGGACCTGATGAGGCAGATGATCATGGCTAATCCACAGATGCAGCAGTTGATGGAGCGCAACCCTGAGATTTCACACATGCTCAACAACCCTGAGCTGATGAGACAGGTGGGTGTTTAGATGCTGCCTTATGTGAACGAATGTTGCAGTCTAATTTTGTCATTTTGAAATGTTTTGTGTGCTGCCTTCTTTTTGTTTTTATCTGTAATGGGGGGGGTCTATTTTGGGGGTTTGCACTGCATTAGCTGTGGCACATTCACCGGTTACGAAGATATAATTTTTCCCCCTCATCACAAGTGAACAAGATTTCTGCATATTCATTGGAAGCTTGCAGCTCTCGTGACTTGAAATACATTCTTTAATCTTTATTTAGACAATGGAGTTGGCAAGGAACCCAGCAATGATGCAAGAGATGATGCGTAACCAGGACAGAGCACTAAGCAACCTAGAGAGCATCCCTGGGGGATACAACGCTCTACGGAGGATGTACACTGATATCCAGGAGCCCATGTTTAGCGCAGCACGTGAACAGGTACACAGTGTTGTTTGAAAGCTGTTTTTATGATTTGCAAATATTAAACATTGCGGTTAAAGATTACCGATGCCCCTTTTCCCCATGTCTTTTGATTAGTTCGGGAACAACCCCTTTTCTGCTTTGGGTGGCAACACAGACGGCTCGGGAGCACAGCCCTCCAGGACAGAGAACAGAGAGCCACTGCCAAATCCTTGGAGCCCACCTGAAACCAGCTCTGCTGGGACCGGCACATCTACCACCTCTACCACAAGTTCGACCACCCCCAGTGTCTCCAATCCACTGGGCATTGGCTCCTCTAGCTTGGGCAATGGTACTTTCTGATCCCCATTATGTGTTTTAGAACTGCTTGAAGATGTGATGTCTAAATTTAGGGCTTTTATATATATATATATATATATATATATATACTCACACACACATCTACAGAATCTACTTGTTCATTTGATCTGCAGTTAGGTGTGTTGATTGATTCACATTTTACATTTGTTTCAATTGTTGATCAGAAGATATTTATTTAAAGCATCTAATAGATGAAATATGATCTTTATAACTAGCAACCTATTAATAATCAATTGTCTGTTTTATTTTTAGGGTTTAATGTAATAGAATTAAAATTTAATGTAAATAAAAATTACATTTAGCTTGAACTTATATATATATATATATATATAAGTTATATATGTGTTTCATTGAACAGGTATTTAGTTCAACAACTTGACACCATCACTGACGAGGTTCTATCTGCAGTGGATCTGTAGCAGATCCTCATTATTCACTAGTGCTGGGCATAATGACCTCAAATCAGTATCACGATTAATTGAACTTTTTTTTTTTTTCATGTAAATAGAAAGTAGTAGCAAATTAATATCTTGTTTTAACAGCATTAAATTTTAAAATTACTTTAAAATTAAATTTTAAAGTTTTAACAGCATTTAAAAACTGTGAGCTGCTGCAAGAAGAGCTTAAGAGCTTTGCTAGGATACAGGAGAACAGGACAGAGCCAGAGAAGGGCATCAGCCCAGCAGTTTGATTAGAATTTGCCAGAGGAAACAAGAAGTTGCAGGTCTACCAGTGGTACTCCGTTATTTTTACAGATGAGAGCAGGTCGGCGTTGAGCTTGGGACAGACATGAAAGAGTCTGGAGACGCAACTTTATGGTGCCCGCATCATCCAGCATGACCTGTTTGGTGATGGGCCAGTGATGGTCTGGGGAGGCATATGTTTGGAGAGTCGCACAAACCTCCTTGTGATGACCAACGGTATTTTGAATGCTGTTAGGTATCCAGCCTTTGGTACAGATGCAGAGTTTTTAACCTGGACAGTCCCTGGGTTCCTCCTGATGCAGGACAATGCCTGGACTCATGTGGCCAAAGTCTATGAGCAGATGAAGACATTGATGCCATTGATTGGCTCTCATGTCCCCCAGACCTGAAATGACAAGACAGCTGTCCAGGTGTTTGGTGATGCCCGGACGTCTGGGAGGACATAATGTGTTATGCCAAGACGTAGCACTTTTATTTATTTATTTTCTGGCCTGAATTTAAGTCCAGCCATCAGTGGGTTGATGACCTTAGTTTCTGGTTTCATTCTCCAGTAATTGCACATTTACTACATTCTCATATGGATTTTCAGCTTTGTTTGACTGATCAGCAAGAGTGGGTGGGGCTGATTGCATCACTGACCCAGGAAAATGAGAAGGAGGGGGCTGTTCGAGCTCTTTCTTCTTATAGAGTGTTTGAATTTCAGAATTAAAAATGGATAATGATGATGTAATCGTAAAGCACAGGTCAGGGTTTTTCTTATTTGGACTACTGTATCATGGAAAACTTAAATATCCAGGTCAGTCTAATTCTTATAGATAACAAATTATTACACCGTCAGCTCAAAAGCACTGATCAATTTCCAGCGAGCATTTCGTGTGAGCTGCTGTTTTGTAGTCTTCAAAATTGGCCTGGAGTTCTACAAGTTAACTGGTTTCTATGCTTCATGTGGAAAAAGGCTCTGGATGAATTTCTCTTTAAAATTATTTATCTATTTCTCTCGTCTGCCTTGGGCAGGTATATTTAACAGCCCTGGCATGCAGAGCCTGATGCAGCAGATCTCGGAGAACCCCCAGCTGATGCAGAACATGCTCTCTGCTCCTTACATGCGCAGCATGATGCAGTCCCTGGCCCAAAACCCAGAGGTCGCGTCACAGGTGCGGCATCTTCATTTACCTTCATATGATGATTCGTGTAATTAAAAGCTAACCATGATGATACGGAGTAAGAGGCAGAGCTTTACGCTGTACCAGTTATTGACTGTTCTGTGATCCCCAGGTGTTGATGAACAACCCTCTGTTTGCTGGAAACCCCCAGCTACAGGAGCAGATGAGGCATCAGTTACCTGTATTTCTACAGCAGGTGGGTCTTAATAATAAACCTATTGGCTCTGACGTTGAGTGAGAGTAAAGGTTAGAAGTAGTTACGGGGAGAGAAAGTTGTGTGTAACTTCGAAAAAGGTCTTTGTTGAAAGGAAATCTTGTTTATATTAATGTTCTGAATGACTGTGGTTCTGGCTGCACTTCAGTTGATCAAGTGACCTTCCACAAATAGAGCAATCTAGTTGTTCCAGTTGATTTTCTTGTTCTTTTTTTTTTTTTAGTCAGATCAAGTTTTTAAATGCTGTACTTGATTTTTGTAGATGCAGAATCCTGAAGCCCTCTCTGTGATGACAAACCCTCGAGCCATGCAGGCACTAATGCAGATCCAGCAGGGCTTACAGACCCTCCAGACTGAAGCCCCAGGACTCATGCCTAGGTATTGCACATCTATTATTCTTGTGAAACTTGTGCGTGTTCCAGTAATGCTTCACAGTCTGCAGTTTGGGAATTCCCAGGTCATATCCTCTTTATCAAACATGATTTTCTTTTTCATTTTATGTTACCGACGCATTTTGCTTTTGTTTTTTTCCCTTTGGATAAATTATGCTTCTGACTTGGCCTTTTGTCGTAACATCTCAACTGTATCTTATAACATGCATATTTTTCTGCCCTGCAATTCCTTAAATGTTATTGTTCCTAATAAACTGCTTATGCTTTCTGTCTTTGATTTAGTCTAATTCCTGGTGGGTTTCCTGCTGGGGTTCCCACAGGAGTTAATGTAACTCCGGAGAACCCTCCTCCACCTCCCTCCTCTGGACAGGCCTCCACCCCTGCTGCTGGAACCAACCCCACCCAACAGCAGCTCATGCAGCAGATGTTACAGATGTTTGCCGGAGGAAGCGCATCGGTACGGTCATTGGCTTGAGTTTCGTTCTAGAAACCTCCCTAGAGCAATAGAGAGGTCCGGATGTTGGATTAACATGTCATCTCAAAAGTCTGGACCACCATCATTCCAGGGAACTACGACTGAGTGATGAAGTCAGCACTTTCAAGGGTTTTGACCGAACCATGTCAAATCAGTTGGTGCCTTTCAGTACAAGTGTAACACAGTCAGGGCAGTGGTGAAAGTGGTACGACTGTGGTTACATTTTATGAAACTTGACCCAGAAAATACTCTCCGCTGTTTTTGTGAGGTGAAGTGCAAGCCTTCCAACTCATCTACCCTGAGCAAACACCTGCTCGAACAAAATATATCTGAAAGCTATAGAGGTGATCTGTTTTTGATCCCCTGCAACAGCTATGGTTCACTTTAGCAACTTTCCTGCAGCCACTGCCGATAAAGCACACGTAATCTGGGGGATTAACTTCCAAAAGTGTGACCATGTTAGAAGAGATGTCCCAATCAGCTTATAGCAACTTATATAATAAGACATTCTGAACGAATTCATTTAGAAGCAACTTTCCTTAAAAGGACTGTTTTACAGTGTGTTTCTTATAATCCAGTCTGACTGACCTGTATCACCTCTCAGTCCCATTAAAACACTGCAGTCTGATCTGTGTGTATTGTAGTTCAACTCTGGACTGATCTGTTGCTGTTTGTCCACTACTGATGTGAAGGAACTAGTTTATCATGTGGTGAACACACTGAACAGTTCTGAACTCTTTCTTCAGAACTGGTTTGAAAACAGAAGGGTGCGTGTGATTGTCCCACCAGTAAAAAAAGTCTCTGGAAATATAAAGTTTCATAGAACTGAATTGAGATTACACAAACCCATACCAATCCAATGAAATGTGGATTTGAATCAGGACGTCTTTACATATTAGTGTGGAACACCGTTATACTGCTGGTTTCACTGCTGGTTTCACCGTTATATGCGTGTTATCTGCTGTGAAACAAGTGTCATTGAAATTTTGCTTGATCTCAAACATATTAGTCCCATATAGTCAGTATCTGAACACTGAAAACCCAATAAACGGCACAAAACAGTCCGTCTTAATGACAGTGGTAATATATTGAACATGGCCGCACGTCTGGTGTGTATAATTTCAACTGGTCCATGTAGACAACTGTGTTCAGCTTCTTCTTGTTGACTTCTTAACTGTTTTTCTTTCATCTCTCTATGCAGACCCAGACTCCGGAGGTGCGTTTCCAGCAGCAGCTGGAACAGCTGAGCGCGATGGGCTTCATCAACAGGGAGGCCAACCTGCAGGCCCTTATTGCCACGGGGGGCGACATCAACGCCGCCATCGAAAGACTGCTCGGCTCGCAGCCCTCCTAATCACACCAGGGCACGCCAGGGGCCCGGCAATGAAGCGGAGGAACGAGACATGAACACAGTCCTTCATCACATAATATCTGACAAGCCCCCGTTAATAGACTGAATTCCAATTACTTCTTCTCTCTTTTACTCGGTTGATCTGAGAATCGTAGGAAATTGGGGTTTTCAAATTCTTTTCCTTAGACCAATAAAGCAAAAATGAGATCACAACAGAATAACCTGCGGCAAACCCCTCTCCTCTTTCTTTTGAGTGCGTATCCCTAATGCTACGGGGCGATGCTTCTATGAACCAAGTGTAGGCGACCATTCCTTATAATTGACACATGCTTACTCGAGGCACTACATTCGTGGTTTTGGGGAGCAGGGGACAAAAAAAAATTGCAAATACAAAAGAGATACTCGAACAGAGGAACCCTTGTCTTTCATGAAGATGGTCAGTTTACTTAATTTCTCTTTCTCTCTCCCTCAGTCATGCCTGACTAAACCAGTATTTATTGCAGACCATGTAGAAGTTACCTTTTACTCCTTTACCGCACCTCTGCCATTCACAGTGCTTCATGCCATCCTTCTCGTTTGACAATGTTAATGGAGAATCTAATAGATGATGGAAATTCCTGTCTGAGCATTTCTAACAGCCTCACGCAGATGATCACTTACTCTTCAGCTACTTAGAGAGGCAATGCATTTTTGAAAGTGACATTCACAATGTTCTGTCTTCTCTTTAGTCTTTTTTTCCCTAGAGGACATGTGAATGAATTGCCAGCACAGGCTTGTGGTTGTGGGGTAAAAGGTTGTAACAAGGCATCAATAAAAGGTTTTCTCCAGCTTACGAGCGATGTCGAAAGCAGACACAATTTTCTTTTGACCATATCTTTATGCTTTGACATAGAAGTACTCTAGTGCGTGGAAAGGACTTGCATTGTGTACTGGATTGTCATCCTATACAGTTGATCTGGTAGCAAAACTTGGTAACAGCATGAAAGTTGATGCTAGCTTTTCTGTGCACCAATCTCAGTGCTAACCAACAGCAATCTAATGGAACTAACAGTTGACTTTTGATGTGAATTAAAATGTGTTCAACTTTGCTTTTTCGCTGCACGTTCATAATCCACTCATCTTATTTGATTAATTACATTGCAATAATCTGAACTCGTACTTGAGTTGGTATGATTTTTTTTTTTGTTTGTTTGTTTTGTTTTTTATAAAGCCAGAGCAAATCGGCAGGCCTTCAAATCATTTTTAACTGTGAAATCCACACGTTCAAGAAAGCAGGTGTGAAGAATACTGTGGCCCTGTTCGTTCAGCAGGCTTTCCTTGCTCACTTTGGCTGTGTTCAGACTGCCGGCTCAGATCACATGTTTACTGTATCCAGATTGATTTTGTAGTCAAAACCTTTATTGTTTGTTTGAGAATTTGATCCATACGTTTAGAAGAGGTTTGAAATCCAAATACTATCAGATTTGTACAGACGCATCTCAGTCTGGATCGTTTGGCCACTCGAGTCGCAACACGATGACCACGTCAAGTGATGTGTTTGACAGAAATGTAAAGACTCAAGAACAGCATTGGCACCAGCATGGCAATGTAGTTACTGATGCCGTAGTTGATACTACAGTAACCCCTGCAGATAGGTTTGTGAAATCTGGACACATGAATTTCACCTGTTTGCTTGCAAATATTGGGGCCGAGGGTCATCTTAACAGATCTGATGTGAGAAATCCAATTTGCCCTCAATTTCAACACAGTCCAAGTCTGACATGATATCGAAACCTGGGCCATAATCAATCTGTAACGTCTGAGACAAAGTCACCATTGATGGCAGCCTGGATAGACCTCATGCATTGTTCAAGTCATTCACATTTCCTTCACGATAATGTCGGGGGGGTTGCTTTGCAGGCAGAGGTCTTCAATATTTTCAAATTGTTCTAGATTTCATCAGAAACCTCTTGAATGGGTTCATAACAGTTGATTAGGTTACAAAATAACCCGTTGACAGTTCTGCAGTTCCCCGAGATTACACTCTTAAAAATAGGTATTTAAGTTGGATCTAACTGGAGTAGGAATGTGAACCTATCGGCACCATGCCTAATGCCACCGTGGGCTAGTGGGGTATAAAGACCCCCAGCACTGAGCTGTGGAGCAGTGGAACTGTGTTCTCTGGAATGATTGTTCTTCCGATTACTTTCGTAGTTGGGGTTTTGGGATGAGGTGGGCTGGGGTAATAGGAAGTGGACAGTAGAGACAGTTTCATGACTAAAGAAGAAACGATGAATGGTGTCCTAATTTTCACATCTATATTACAAACCTAGTTCTTAGTCAAACCAAAAGTGGCTTGAAGAGCCATTTCTTATTAACCTACTTCATTTGAGGAGGATAGGCCTGTGTATAAAAGCCACTCCTATTGCTTACATCAGTTGTACACCTACATATCAAAACAGCGCCACAGTGTGGTCTTGAGTGAAATGCTCCTGTTTAAAAATGTGAAACTACCTTCTCTGAGGTAACTTGAAGATCATTTAAATAACTAGAGCAGCTAAGGATTGAAACTCTGAGAATGGGTGGTTTGTGCTACTGATAGATGAATTGCAGATCGGCATGCATTACCCTATATTTACACCAGTGGCTATGCTATTACAGGCCATGTTTGTGTAATGCATGCTGGGTATTGTAGTGAGAGAACACATAAGAAAAGGTTAATTTTTCCAAGCCAATGAGGCTGATGAAGGCAATGCTGCATTACAGTGTATTGCAGAACATAAAAATGACATTGAATATAACACTTTTTTTAAAACTAGTTTTAAACCAGAATGCCCCTTTAAATGAGCTCAGTCACTGGAGTAGCCCAATGAAATTCTAGCACAAGCCGATGCACATTTTAGTGAATTTGCTGCTTTAAGGCGTCCCCTGCAACTCTGAGCTTGATATTGGGCTGATTACTTGGTATGAGGTGTGTTGAGAACAGCTTTTCTTTGAGCTTATCAGCTTTGGTTTACACTCTGGTGTGTCAACGAGTGCACGTCTTAAAAAAATGGCACCTTAACCCTAATATCACACTTGTGTATCTCTTTGAATCCACATTCATTTGATTGTTGCAGCGTGACTGATGTCAACGTGTTGTTTAGTACATATAAGATATAACAAATGAATCTTGCATTTGCAATGAATGTAAACATTAATGTAGCATCAATTAACTACGTGTCTAGCTTTCCATCTATGCTTTGATAAAGTTACAACACGATCACAAGCTCTATAACAGAGCTGCATTATTCAATACGAATTTTTGAAAATAGTTTGAAAGTGTGTCACATAGTTACTGTCATGCAACAACCTACTGTAGGTGCCAACTTCACAGTAGAAGGACTTAAATGTAAAACAATTTCGGAGAATTTCTATTGGTCCATTAATTATGAAATTCTGATCCGATATAAAGTGAAATGTTCACATATTGAAAAGCATTGCTGCACGATATTGAAAAATTGTACATTTAGATATTTGTTCAGAAATGTATATTGCGATTTAATACAGGAATCTGTTTTTTAAAATGTATAAATTCCTGCTGGTTAGGGAACCAGTCTTGTGACTAGAAGGTTACCAGTTTAAAATGCTGAACTGGTTCGACATGACTGAAGTGCCCTTGATCAAGACACTTAACTCCACAGCTGCTCCTCGGGCACCGTGGAGAGGGCTGCCCACTGCTCCGGGCACGTTTGCTCACTGCCTCCTAATGTGTGTATCGCTGTGTGTGGATGGATGAAATACGGAGGTCAAATTTAATGTGCGTCTTTATTTCCTTCAACGTGAATGAACGTTGATATTGTGATATTTCAATGTTGATAACGATTTTATAAGTATCGATTTAAAATTCTACATCGATTTTATAACTACCAAAGTAAAAAAAATCATTGTTGACTTATAAGTATTTTATTAACCTTTTCACAACCACTTATTAAAGGTTATTTATTGTTTATTATTTCAACCACATTTCAATGCTGAAGGTCAGTCATGTGCCAGTTGGGTAGATACACGGAGTGCATTCAAAATTCAATGTTGAAATGTTGAAATTTCAACTATGAATTCATTTGGCTTTAAACACTTATAGTTCATGATACTTTTTTTCTTCTTCTTTTTAAAATTTGATCCCAGTTTTCCTGTGAACTTGCGGGTGCCAATTGCACAACCCAGTTAGGCCTCTTTTCAAGCTGTTATCATTGCATCACTGCTGGGCAGCCAATGGACACAGATGAAAAACCCTCAATACAAAGGTTATGTGCACCATTACTGTTTAGCAGAATGTCCACGCACATACCCTAAAAAAATGCCTGACCAGCTCAAGCTGAAATGCTGGATGACCAGCATAGTTTGTGACTAGCATAGGATATGTTTTTTGAGTTTCATGGTTTGAGATGATGATCAAGCTAAACAACCAGTTTGACTTAGCATGCACCATGCTGAAGCTGAAGGTTAAGGTGATGGACTGGCCACGTATGTCTCCAGGCCTAAACCCGATTGAGCACCTGTGGGACACCCTCCAGCAGAAAGTTGAGGAGTGCAGGCTGTCTGTGATGTCATCCTGGAGGATGAGAAGAGGATTCCAGTAGCAGCCTCTGCAGCTCTGGTGAATTACATGCCCAAGAGGGTTAAAACCCTAAGCTAGATAATAATGGTGATCACACAAAATGGACACAATTCGGACACGTTCACTGTGAAGTTTACTCGCTCGTGTTTTTTTTTCAGAGGACAGTAAATCAATACTGTTATGTAAGCTGTAGACTAAGTTACAGACAGATTTGACATTAACATTTCAAGCCTTTTTACTGTTGATCAGCATTTTAAATACTTATTTTCCCCACTACAGACAGACACACAGACAGATAGATAGATAGATAGATAGATAGATAGATAGATAGATAGATAGATAGATAGAAAGAAACAGAGATCAACAGAGAGATAGATAAGCAGACTGACAGATAAACAGACGGACAGACGTTAGTGAGAGAAGGAGAGGCGTGTATGTGACTACATTTCCCACAATGCCTCTCTCCTGGGTTGCGGAAGTCGTGGTCAGCTGATGAGAGGCTGAGGTTCTCAGTCCCAGTCCGGCTTTACTCTAGTTTTTCTCGTTTTCTCTGGTTTTCTCACCATGTTAAGACCTAAAGCACTAACTCAGGTGCTCAGCCAGGCGAACACCAACGGAGTGCAGAGCACACTGTGAGTACAAGCAGCTTAGCTTAGTGGCTAACCAGGCTAAAGTACCTTCAGGAAGAGGACGACTCGGTTTAACCCAATTTAAGCTTAATTTAACCCAATTTAGACTCGGTTTAGCCCAATTTAGATTCGGTTTAGCCCAATTTAGACTCGATTTAACCTGCTGTAAACTCGGTTTAACCAGACTAGACTCGGTTTAACCTGCTTTAAACTCGGTTAAACCCAATTTAGACTCGGTTTAACCCGTTTGGACTCGGTTTAACCCAATTTAAGCTTAATTTAACCCAATTTAGACTCGGTTTAGCCCAATTTAGACTCGGTTTAACCTGCTTTAAACTCGGTTAAACCCAGTTTGGACTCGGTTTAACCCGTTTGGACTCGGTTTAACCCGTTTGGACTCGGTTTAACCTGCTTTAAACTCGGTTTAGCCCGCTTTGGACTCGGTTTAGCCCGCTTTGGACTCGGTTTAGCCCGCTTTGGACTCGGTTTAACCCGCTTTGGACTCGGTTTAACCCGCTTTGGACTTGGTTTTACCAAATTTTGAACCGGGTTTAACCAGCCGATAGTCTGTTAATGAAGTTCTCTCATTACAGTAAGACTCAGTTTAATCTCACTAAAATAGAGATTATTATTCTCATTTGGTAAAAATGACTAATCACAGTATCGACTGTAAACAATAAATGCTTTAAATGTATCACTTTAAATGTAATGAAAATAAAATGGTTTAGATGATCAAAAACCTCTTTCACAGTATTCTTATTTTTTGAGATGCTCTAGTATAACTAAATATTTTTTCTGCCTTGACACTTCAGGTTTTACTGTTTTAGACACAAAGGTTATGAGGAATATGTTTCCAGATTTGGTACGTTTAGTGGTAATTTAGTGACACCGTGAAGGATTTGTACATATCGTTGATATACACTCAGTGTCCGTCAGCTCAACTGACCACACAGGAGACGTTTGTAGTTCTATAATTAAAGACTGTAGTTCATCTGTTTCTGTTCTTACATTAACTTTCTTTTCACCTTGATCTTCAATGGTCAGGACCACCACAGAGCTGGTACAGGATCAGACACAGCAACGGTGCTGGAGTGTTTAAACACTGTGTCCACTCTATTACACACTCCTATCCTGTTGCTCCACCTTGTAGATGTAAAATCAGAGACAGAAGCTCATCTGTTGCTGCACAGCTTGTGTTGGTCCTCCTACATCAGTGCTCACAGGACAGTGTCGGTGGATATTTCCGGTTGAGGGACTGCTCTCAGTCCAGCAGTGACACAGAGGGATAAAGAGGACAGTGAGTGTAGAAACATAATTTTATGCTTGATCGGTTCAATTGTTTCAGAATATTACTTGAGGATCCATCTTTGCCCACATGTTGGTGTGAAACCTTCACATTCGCTGGATAAACACATGAACTAAACCTGTGTGCTCCTGCGACAAGGTCTTCTTCTCTCTGCTGGGACCACTGCTGTTGAGATGAATGAAGAGTGGAGAAACCCAAGACCTTAAGTGTGCGATTCAGTAGTTTTAGTACGCTATGGGACAACTTTATGGACTACATTTTCCATTCTGAATTCTGCGTGGTCAAAGGCTAGGCTTATTTCCCGTTCAGGAATAACAGGAGGCCTGAAAAGTAGTGAAAGGAGGTCATGGACTCACTCTGATGTCGAGCTGCATGAAATGTGTAGAAACCTTATATGTTGAGTCTGTTACTCATCAGTAGAAGCTGTAATTCTACACTGTGGGCTGGCCTCCCAGGAAGGGACCAGGCTTAGTTTCCTTTCCATTGAAAATGTATTTCTAAATGTGGTTTAGTCCAAAGCTGTCTAGAAAGCTGGTTGTAGGAATCAAACCCAGTTACTACAGTAAAAAGGAGGTCATTGCTTTCTCTGGTATAATCACTGCTGTTGGGATCAGTGAAGAGTGTAGGAACCTACGACGGTTCCACGAAGACCAGCTTCCTGTACAGAGATTAAACTTGGTCACAAACATGTCCATTGTGGATGCTGTGTAGTCCCAAGGTAGGTTTAAGTCCATCTTGGGAAGCTGGCCACTATAAACCAATCCTATGTACTCCAGTGAAAAGGAATTCAGATACGATCTCTGATGTGAACAAGGCTTTTGGGGTGAGTGAAGGTGTAGAAACCTAAGACAGTATGTCTGTTATACGGTAGTAGTTGTAATAGTTTGGGCTGGCTTCCCATAACACTACGGGCGGGCTTCCCGAACAGGGATTAAGCCTGTTTTCCTTTCATTGGAAAATGTCCCTTCAAAAATGCCCTTGATCTCAGAATAAATGTTGGAACATCAGACTGGAGTATCTACATGAATGGCTAAACTGTCTATTGTATGTTTATATAGCCTCTAACTGGGAAAACATTTGTTAGGACAGTTGATACCATGTTATGTTGGTTTTGAGACTTGATTTTAACCAGTTTGTTGTATTTTTGCTTGTTTTGTACCTTTTTGTTTCAGGTTATTAAATAATGAAGGGTCACTTCTGGCCTATTCTGGATATGGAGACACAGATGCACGTGTAACTGCAGCTATTGCCAGCAACATCTGGGCAGCTTATGACAAAAATGGACATCAAGCTTTCAATGAAGACAAACTGAAGTTTATTCTTATGGACTGCATGGTAAGACCTGGAGACAAGGGCAAGAACGTGTCAACACAACTAATCTTGATAGAAGGACAGTAATGTCTGTCAGTGATGTACATGTGTAGATCAAGTATCAGTGCCGTGATTGGATAGGAGCAATAATGGCCATTCAAAATTAGTGAGCCTGTCCAGTTAGTGGCTCCGTGTGTGATAATGTCCGACACAGTGAGGAGGAGTTGTGATCGCTGTTGGTACAAACGACCTCTCTGCTGTCTGACCAGTAAGTCATGGAGGGGGTGAGATGTGTTGACCAGGATAGCAGTCAGTTTGTTGAGTTCTCTTTTCCACCACATTAAAAACTCTAGTGAGCATCCAAGAACACAACCAGGCATCTTGATCAGTTTGTTGATTTTCTTGGCGTCTTTGATGCTGCCTCCCCAACAGACTGCTGTGAAGAAGACAGCAACCACAAAAACACACTGGTAGAAGATGGCCAACATTTTGCTGCACGTATTTCTCGAAAGTAGTCAGCTAATCCTTATACACAGGATCAGCGTTGGCCCTCCAGTCCAATTTGTTGTCCAGCGGGACACCCAGATATTTGCATGTCAACCAGCTCAATTGATTTTGGTCTTCCTTCTGAAGTCCACCACCATCTACTTGGTCTTGGTCACTTTAAGGAGCACCACCACTCCACAAAGCTGCTCACTAGGTCTCTGTTTCTCTCTTGCTCCAGACTCGGGTTAAAGAGACGCAGAAGTATCCAACTCAGCTGAGTGGCACAGACCCTCAGTACTCTTGGGCTGGTTCCATCTGGTCCAGCAGCATTGCCCAGTTTTAGCTTCTCCAAGAAGTTCAGACCAAATTTGGGAAAATGTGTTAATGACACCAAGGGTCATCCTCACCCACCTCAGCTCCTCTCAACAAGCAGGAGCAGTAGCTGTACTCTGAGCTTTCCTCAGATAGCAGTTCCTTACTCATGAAGAGTAACCCCAGCTGCTCAACACCGTCTCGGCACAATCTCGGCCTTTCAGAAGTAACAGCAGAGTTTTGTCTCAATTCAGGTTTATTTAAAAAGTGTTTTTGTGCAGCATGAATCATCACACAGCAGATTTTCCAACCAAAACTTCCTCTAACACCATTAATACATAACCTTTAAAATCTTAACCTGAAATCTCATAATTGTTGGTCAAGTATTTAAAGTATTTGCACAAGTAAACTACTCAATTACTTCACCTATAAATTCTCTACAGCCGTTTTACACGTTTGTAGCACTTATTTAAAACCAGTGATTCATCAGACAGATGTCTTTGTATGCTGATAAATTACACTTTTGCTGTTCCAAACCTGACTAATGCGCACCCTGTTTGGAATATCAGGTTGGAATATCAGTTCCGCAGTTCTGCAACCTCGATTAAGGATGAAACAGGTCACCCTGAGACATACAAAGCAGAAAAGCCAAAAACTGGATGCTTTTTACATTGTCCACTCTTCATTGCAACGCACCCAGTGTGTGTTTTCCACCGACATGCAGGGTGGATTTACTCTTTGCTGAATATAGACTCGCAATCATAAAACTGTGCAAGTAATAAAACAATAGATATTTTATTTGGCTTTGGAAGAAGTGTGTTTCGATTTTTAGTGGGTTGACCATTACGCATTACTAGACTATATCCCGACCCAGGTTTAGGTGTTTGAGCACATTATTTAAATCCATTTCTCAGCCGTGAGAGAATTTTACTGCTATATCACATTAGAACAGATGCAGTTAAACAGTAGAATGAGCACAGGTTTCCCATTTTGAAGAAAATAGTTGATCTTATCAGCTCGTTTGAACAACTAACCATTATATCTGTCAGTAAAACACTTAACTATTAACTATTATTTAAGTCTAAAATATACAATTATAATTATTTTCTTTGTATTTCATTGTTTATTGAAATGTTTATTCCCTAAACTTACCCTGGGTCCAGCATTTTCAGAATTGGTGTTCAGGTCCTTTTAAGATGTCAGAGGAAGTAAGGCATGTTTGACTTGACCATGCAAGAGAGCTGCTCCCAAATCCACTGTCTGATCAACTCAGACAGCGACGGATTGGGAAATATGTCTGATTGTGTAAGAAGTTGTATAACCTAACCTTAGCTTAAGTAAGGATTAAGGATGAAACCTTGAGACGAACTCGTCCCCTGGGCTGCACCAGATACTGCAGTTAGGTTTTGAGTCCTAAAATAGAACCGAATTAGAGGAGAAATTCTTTTATGGTGACAGAAAATCCACAAGGCTTGTAGACCTGGGTATTTTGACGGAGCCCGCACACGCGAGAGGGGTAGTGCAATATTGAGTTATTGAGTTCAATAAAATGTAAATGAGGTCATTTAGACCAAACCAGCTCTTGCCAACGGTGCCAATATTCTTGTGATTACAGGAAGGCAGAGTGGCCATTACCCGGGTCGCAAACTTATTGCTGTGCATGTATGCAAAGGAGACTGTGGGCTTCGGAATGCTTAAAGCAAAGGTAGGATGTGTGTATCTCTCGGATGGCACAATGTATTGTTTCAGCATCGTCAACACAACATTCACATGTATAATAATCACATGAATAGAACTAATCAAGAGAGGAAAATTAGGATCCTTTAATAATGGCGGACGTGCTCCAGTTTGAAAAGCAGAAGCCTGTGATGTATTTTAGGCTGACATTTTTGTGTGTCTTTCAGGCTGAGGCCCTGGTGGAGTACCTTCAGGAACCATTAACTCAAGTGGCAGCGTCATAGGAGGCTGAATCTGAAGTTGTTGTTTCTCCTGGGTTTTACTCGCGTGTCTTTCATGTTGGGCTCTCCTCCTCTCTCTGTCTCTCTGTCTCTCTCTCACTCGTTTTATTTATTTGATTTTTTCATTCTTATATCGGGACATGCTGGCTGTGCAGCTCTACAGTCTCAGTGTAAACCAGAAACCTGTTAATAGTCTTGTTTTCCTCTCATCTTAACCCCGATCTTTCTCAGTACCTTTGCGTGGGTGCAAATAACAGCCACTGAACTTAAATATAAGCCAATATTTGGTTTAAAAAAGAAATAAAATTGATTTTTTTTTTGTATATTGTCTGTTTTCATTCCATTAACGTTGATATCATAGTGTTTTGTTCTATTTATTTTTTATCGCTGTCTCTTAAAGTTGACATAAAATGGAAGACTGTGATTATCTTGGTATAGATAGAGTTGAATAATGAGTTATTATTATCATTATTATTATTATAGATTAGTTATCAGATTATGGATTCCATGTAAACTGTTGTCTCCTCTTCTAAAAGCAAAACCCAAAAGTCTGCAACGGCCCGTCAGCGACGTGTTTACTGTGTGTAACATCAATTAGAATATATCCTGACTTTCTTCACATTAACTTGTCCTCCATCTAAAGCAAGATATTACAAATAATTTACAAATTTAGGCCAAATTGTCATGAAATGTCCTAAACTGCCTCTGAACTCTTTAACCCACATAAATCAGTAAACAATAGCATGTCCTCATCATAAAACAAAGGTAAAGCAGTCTGAAAACCAGTTTAACCCATATCTGCAGCCATTTCCATATCATTTATTCCATTATATGGAACCAAATGAAAAAGGAATAATCTTGACTCATAACACTAGAACATCTCAGAAAATTAGAATATTGTTGAAAAAGTATGTTCATAATTTATTTTACTGAAACTCAGAATCTCAATATTTAACTTCTGGTTGGACTAAATTACAAATCCATATAAAAAAATCTTAAAGCTTCAAATATATCACTTTAAATTAAAGACTATAAATTGACAGGTACATTTTTTATTCAATTATAAATAATTTTACATGTAAATTGAAAATTTTCTAACCTTTCTTTTACTTTTGACCGGTATGTTACGAAGCCCATAATGTGAGTTAATGAAAAATAAGTCATGGCCACGACTCTGTAAGGTGTGGGAACATCTTAGTGAGACATTGTACTTACGGTTGTGACCTGTTTGTCCCCATTGTTCCTGAGTTTGGAATGTAATTCATCCATTTGTCACATTGCACCCCCCTCTCTTCTGCCCGAACAATGAAACAGTGTATAGCTTTCAATGTAACTTTCCTTTGTTATACCTTTATGTAACGAAAAGTCCACGAGGGGATTTTGGAGAGGATGGCATCCTTTCCTATAAAGTGTCCTCAACTAATTATAATTTCTGCAGAAAGTCGCCTGAGGGGCTCCGAAGCTCTTGGAAATTGAAAAATGAAAAACTCACATTAAATATAATGGATCTAAAATTTTTAATTATCAAAATAATAATGCATTTTTTGAGTTTCGACCTTTACCTACACCCAGCCTACCAGTGAAAGTCTTGGAGGCTAAATGGAATCCAAGAGAATATGCCTCTGATAACCAGGAGAAACGACTCTAATGTTGGTGAAACACCACTCGGAGAAGAGTCGACTGCACCATGTCACCTTGACACTGAGAATGACCCAGAGAGGACAGCAAGACCCTGCTGAAAAATTAGCCCTCTACTGGTTGATGTGGTTGAAAAGCTGGTCATCTAAAGAATCCATATACTAGCTGGTTAACCAGCTCTTGACCAGCATAGTACATGCTGGATTAGATTTTGGTCATGATTGGTCTTGCTGGTTGATCAGCTCTGTCTTGTCAGTCTTGCTGGTCAACCAGTTTGGTCTTGCTAATCATGCTAGTTGATCAAGGTGGTCATACTGGTCAACCAGCTTAAACTTGTTGGCCCTGCCAGTCAACCACCTTGAGCATGCTGGTCATGCTCATCACACAACTTGGTTGACATACTGGTCAACCAGCTTTATACCTCCGTACGATCTTATGACACATTAAGATTATGTTTGTGCAAAAATGCTGCCCAGTGGAATAGTGCGCCACCCTTTTGACTGGACAGTCACACAGATATTTGACTTTCTTTTTTTGCCAGTATGTGAGCAGTGGTCCAAATGGTTGGGTGGTTGTCCTGGTCTTCTCATCTTGACTTTCCAGTTCCCCTGAATTTCGACCCTGTAGAAACCACAAGCTGAAAAAGGTTTTGAGGCTTTCATTTTCAGATTATTCGACAGAGGAGCCTGTGGTTGCTGGGTGTTGGCTTGAAGAACCAGAGTCGGTTCTAAAGCTCGGAAATTTGATTCAGCTAACAGTTTCAAATTACAGCTGGGACACGTCTCAGGCCTGATATACTAAATAAGGTCTCAGACCCAAACTTTTGCACAGGCCACATGATTTTCATTTCTTTATTATGTAATTGTACTTTATTATAATGTTATATTATAATAACATAATGTTATATGTTTAAACTTCATTATACAATTTTCTTCAGTTATGAAAGTGACTGTGCTTTAAGCGTAACTGAATAATAATAACATTATTATTATTATTATTGTTATTATTATTATTATTATTGTTATTATTATTATTATTATTATTATTATTATTATTATTATTATTATTATTATTATTATTATTACATTTGATTAGCTACAAACCCCTGCAAACTATGTCAAAGTTTGCCAACATCAAAGTCACAATAACAGAAACACCCTTTAGTTCTGCGGGGTGAAGAGAGGTTACAGAATGCTCATATGTGGTGCATTATTAATGTTTTTGCTGCTTAAACGTAAATATTATAGAAAATTGCAGATATGGGTCCTAGATATCAAACTCCTTCGTGAAGCCATTTGCGAAGGAAAGGTCCACATAGCAACATTTGAACTGATTGCACCAGGAGAGGCTTCTTGGAGCATAGGCCTGTTCCTTTCCGGCTCTGGAAAGAGCACTGGGATATGAGCTCTGCCTCAAAACTGGGAGGATCCTGCATCAGCCGGTTTCCTTATTGGCCAAGCAGGTGCAGCATATAGGAGGTAGTTTCGTGTGACTGCACCTGTGCTCACCATACTCGTTCAACCTGCTTTCAAGTCTCACACACAACCACACACACACCTCAGCCCCACCCCGCCTCCGTCCCTCAGTGCACTTGTCAGCGGAAATGCCTGGCCAAACACTACAGCCAGTTCCCCGAAGCAGCAGGTAAACTTTGCAGCAATACGAAGTGAGGTGGGATTAAAGACACCCGATACAACTGTCTGCTCTCTTTCACTTCCTTGCCTTACAGCTGACGGCTGGACCAGGAGTGCTTTCTCATCCCTGTTTTTCCCTTTTCCTGTTCGCACAAGCTGGGATCTTGACTCATGCTCTCATCCAGATTCTGAGAAAGAAGAACTCATGTGAGAAATGGGGTCAGATGAGGCCTACAACTTTGTCTTTAAAGGTGCGTTCATGGCTTTTTTTTCCCCACTTCTAACATTCAAGCTTGCTCCTAATGTAGAAAGGTCAGTGTGTTTTTGCAGTGGGAAGTCCAGACTGTAGTCAAAGTGCCCTTAAGGTAGAGTTTACCAGAGCGCTGGAGACTTTCAACAGTGAGATTCTTTTCTAAATTGCTCCATTTCACCTGAATTTCACCTGATTCGGTTCGAACCGCGGATTTGACAAGTATACAAGTTGGATATGAGCCTATTTACAGCAACAAGATCACGTATCCAACCTTTAAAACACCTTTTAAGGTTGGATTAAAGTTATTTCTTTCCTAAAGAGGTTGATCATGAAAATAATGCACGCTGTTGCCAGTCAAACCAATGGCGTGTTTGCTCTGAAGTCATGTCGTGTCATGTCAGACACCAAAACTACAATTAAAACAGTCCTGCTCCATTTCTGCATGACCGAATTTATTCTGCAGAGTTATTTGCAGCTTGTTGTCGTGTTTTATTATTGCACCTGTTTCTCAATATTTTCTTCTTATGATCTTGGATCTTGCATTTCTTTCCATTATTACAACATTTCATGGTGGACCATCTCAAAAAACCCTGGGTATATGAATGTGTCTTTGCCTGGTTAAAGAGAGCTTCGAATTGGTTGGGAAATCTTGGTAAGAAGCTCTTCTGGTGTCCTTTGAAGGAACATCTGTTTGTTGGTATAAAGAACCCTTTTGCTTAGATGCTTCAGACGAGCCATTTACATTAGAGTGCTATGCTTTGCTTGTCTGTATGGTTTGATTTGATTTCTATATGCATCCTTTAATGGTAGAACCTTTAACCTGGATCATTAGTTTTCAACATGAGAATATTCAGCAATATAAAATACAATTTTTAAAACAAGAAATCAATACACAATTCAGTAGGATATGTTCTATTCTTACATCCCGAGTATAAATACACACAAAACACTAATAAAATTGCAGGTAATCACTATAAATGGAGTGCATTTGAATATAACAGGTCGATGTTATGACATTAACTGGTGTTGGAAACTGGGAAATACTATTTGTACCACTTGTACACAGTGGTACCTGAGCAGCCAATGAAGTGGCCTTTACGAGTGGCAAACTTGGGATTGTAGATGATGCACTAGTTTATGAGATGTGACATATACAGCAACCTTTTCTCTTTAAAGTGTTAAATATTTAAAAATACTTTTTGTTATCAGACTTTAAGGCTTATATCACTAATAATAATTCATTTTGTCAGATATTTCTGTGTTTGTTTGATGACTCAATGTCATTCCTATGAATATCCCACTGGAATGGAGTGAAGCTATATTTACCAGTTTTCCAATCAACCATCTTTCCAATCAGCACTCGAATGCAGCATTACAACCAATTTCTGATTGTCTGATTGTCTGATATACCCATTCAGTTGGTTGTGTGTCATGCTGTGCACTTGAAGAGGAAATGGTTTGTGCATTGTATGACATGCTGATAGAAGTATGTGCAGCAGTGACTGTTAACTCTGGTCACATGGGGTTGTGAGGAACATTTGGTGACTAGACCGGCTGGTGACTTTTGCATGATTTCCGAAGAATGATCCAGGTGAACGGCCTCCAGAAAGACGTGCACCGTCGTTTCATAAGATAATTTCGCAGCTTGAATGCTTGTTTGTCTTCCACAACTGAGTACAAGACAAACAGGCGTAATGTGCAGTGTGCTTCAAAGCCAGTGTGGGATATTTTCACCCAGCGCAGGATTCGTTTCTCACCCAACATATAAACACAAAGCTCCAAGGTCGCAAATCTGATTTGCCATAGCAACCAGGGTGCTGTTTGCACATGCCAGGTGACCGTACGAGGGAGGGGAAGTGTGTGTTTTTCTCTCAGTCTTACTCTGCAAAGACCAACGTAAGGTTTTACAGTGATTTCCTTGATTGGAAAGGCAGCACAGGTGAATGGTCTACCAGAGCCTTCGTTTATTCACCTTTAGTTAATATGAAACCAGATAGTTTCCCTTACACTGAATGACTCTAACATGGCACAGTTTCTGTCCTGTACAGAGGTTTTGATTTGATATATGATGATGTATTGCAATTTCATATTGTAGTATTAAAAAAATAGAATTTCTATGCCATCGGATCAGAAAACTCCAGGTTTACATGAGTCACTGATCAGATTTCTTATTTGCAATCATCAAATAATCTCACAGAAGAATGTGAATGTGGCAGGGTGGGAAGGTGGAATGTGCCATTGGTTCGTGATGCATACTCCAATCCACGGGTGGGCAATGTTTGTCCTGAAGGGCTGCATCCCTGCACAGTTTTGTGCTTTTCCTGCTCAAACACACCTGATTCAACTCACCTGTCAATTGCCAGGTTTAGTAAGTGTGTCAGAGCAACTTAGGACTTAGGACTTCAGCCCCGTTGCCCTTTCCTGCTTCAGTCAAAGAAGTCGGAGTATGCTGTTTACATGACCACGCGAATATTCAGAAGATCAGATTATTGAGTGCATTTATATCTGCTTGGTAGGGGTCAGAATTTAAAGCACAAAAAAAAACACCGTCTACCACTGATCTTTACATGTAAACAATTCATTAAAAATCACATTGTGGTATTGAAAATCAACACAGTATTGCAAAACCAGGTGCTATTTTCATCCTTTATTTACAGTATTTTCTATATTTGATGTAAATGAAATTCAACTTGCATTAGAAAGTCAGTCAAGAAGACCAGATGTCTTCCACTGTCCCTATGTAGTGCACTGTTCTTTCAGTCTATGGCTGAAAACCAAATGACTATTGGTCGACGTTAATTTTAGGTTGAGTACCTTTCTGTGTGTTGTGTTGTCTTCTAAAAAAGCTAAGGTTACTGTTATATCCCTGCGTTATTTACGATTAACCACACAGTGAACAGACACTCAGGCGGGGCAGCACAAACGGGTTCATCTGGTCTTGATAAGACTGTAAAATGTCATTGAATCCACTTTCTGCTTTATTTCAGGGCTATGGGTGTGTCCCAAACGAGTACTAATTAGGGCTATGGGTGTGTCCCAAACGAGTACTAATTAGTAATACTAATTAGATAGAATACTCAAAAATATCCAACTTGCATTTTAGAACTCTTCAGTTTTTCAATTTGGTTTTGATGGACACAATTCTCCCACAATGCGACACAAAACAAATACGGGGGAGCTACTCAGCTCTGGAAAATGGTGTAAAAGTGGTGCAGAATGAAGCACGTGCAGTGACAAAAGTATCAGGAGAACTATTTTCTTACTAATGTGCCAAACCTGAACTGTTTATTAGTATATAGTCTATAACGTATAGTATGAGTGTGAGGTATATTATATATATGTCACTGTGCGCTGCCATTTGTGTCAGTTAGGGGTTTAAGCACTCCAGCAGCACACCTGTGTGAGACAGGGGGTGACTTTCCAGAGTTTAGCATAGTGTGATTAGGAAATGTCCCCTCATTTGCCAAGGACTAAAGTGCTAAAGTGCTAAAGTGAGTCACTGTCCCTTTATATGGGTGTGAAGTTCCTGTTCAGTTATGAAACCCTCTGAAACCCAATGAAAGCCTCCTGGCTTGTCTGAACATAGCTGCAGTTGCCCAAGTTGTTACAGGGTGTGATGGTGGACGTTCCTAATGTTCACTCTTAGCAATAAAAAGAACATCTTACATAACACCATCATCCCAATTCATTCTTGTCTTTGACTCTTTGAGTTGTCCGAGACAGACACACTATGGGCCTGTAGCAAGAACATTACTTGGTGGCTTATGGTTCTCTGTTTGTTTTCAGTGGTACTGATAGGGGAATCCGGTGTAGGCAAGAGTAACCTGCTCTCACGCTTCACTAAGAATGAGTTCAATCACGATAGTCGGACAACCATTGGTGTGGAGTTCAGCACGAGAACTGTGCAGATCAACAGCTTGACCATCAAAGCCCAGATATGGGACACAGCTGGACTGGAGAGATATCGCGCCATCACGTCTGCGTGAGTATGATCTATGCACACATACAATCGAAGGGCTATTCGGCTTTAATAATGCATTTGGATGGACAGTCTCGTGCACAGACTGTCACATCACCCAGTCACAACTACCAGTGGCTTGTATTTGGTTGTAACTGGTTAAATGACGGTGTGAGTATATCTGCTGTTATGGACCATGACTCAAAGGCTCGTCCAGCAGTGATGTAGAATCTTCTCTAATCTGATCTCCTGCAATTTTCTGACAAATGTCAACTTGGAAATATAGGTTTACCAGGATTGTCTGAAAGTACCTATAGGTTAGTGTCCTTCATTTCAGTAAATTAATGAGTGGTTTAGCCATAAAACTTTCCTCCATCCATCATCTGTCGCTTATCCGGGGTCAGCAAAGAGGCCCAGACCTCCTTCTCCCCAGCCACGTCTTCTAGCTCTTCCAGGTGGCTTCCAAAGCATTCCCAGATATATAATCTCTCCAGCATGTCCTGGGTTTTCCACGGAGCCTCTGTCCGGACAGACATGCCCAGAACAAGATGCCCGAACCACCTCAGCTGGCTCCTCTTGATGTGGAGAAGCAGCAGATCAACTCCATCGTAACTCATTCACCTTCGAAATGAAAAGAGTTTGGATGAAATGTTTGAATGTTTTCAATCCAAACTACATGAATATATTAATAATAAATATGAATTTATTAATGCATGAATATATCTGTGATGGACTGGAACCCTGTCCTGTGGTATTCCTCCCTTGTGCCCATTGTTTCTGGGTAGACTTTGAACCCACTGTGACCCTGGCCATGAGGAAGATGGATGAATGAATATTAATATATTAATTTATATTTATAGTTAATATATATATTTATTTATTATATTGTGTACAAAACAAAATAATGACTAATTACGAGGCACATCCATGTCCAGACATCCTCAGTCTTACTTACCAAACATTTCCTTCAGCAAATCAAGATCATCCCATGTGCACTCCACACACCCCCTCCTCCGTTCAGCAGACCTGCCTTTTTTGTTCCTTCTCTTCAGTTATTACCGGGGGGCTGTCGGAGCTCTGCTAGTTTACGACATTTCAAAGCACCTGACCTACGAGAGTGCGGAGCGCTGGCTGAAGGAGCTTTATGACCATGCAGACCCCCACATTGTAGTCATGCTAGTGGGCAACAAATCAGACCTGTCATCGGTACGGTCTGTGCCCACAGAGGATGCGAAGGATTTTGCAGGTACTCTATTGAGTTTTACTGTGATATGTTAGCCATAACATTAGAACCACTGGCAGATGAAGTGAAAAACACTGTCTTCTTCTACAGTGACACCTGTGAAAGGGTGCATGTATAAGGCAGCAAGTGAACTGTTAGTTTTTGAAAGAGGGTAGGCGAAAGGATGAGAGCCAATTTGTCATGGGTCATCTTGATGAAATCATCTTGATGGCAGGATGACTGGGTAAGCAGAAGTCAACTACCAGTGTTGACCAGATACCATAGGATGCCTTCAGAGATCTTGTGGAGTCCATGCCTTGAATTGTTAGATCTGTTGTGGACGCATGAGGGGGACCTACTCAATATTAGACAGATGCTGTCCCAAGTGATACTGCTTGTCATCGGCAGCCAGAGACTGAAAGAGCAAAAGTGGCCATGGGTAGAGTAGATGAGTGGGTAGATGGCACTCTCCTTACATCACACAGAGGGCGGGTGTATGTTAACCGTTGTATTGGACCTGAGGACCCCTTACTGTGAGATGGATGCCCAGCAGTGATGCAATGGCAGCAGTTTGAAAAAAGGCAGTGGCTGATTTCTCGTATATCAGAGGAGGTGTGTGCATGTCTTCACCCTCTTCATACTTGATAGGGGGAGAGTCCTAACTGGGGTGGGTAATTGGCACTTCCAAACTGGGGGGACTATTGGGATCAAATAAAAATAAATAAACTTTTAATGTTTAGCCTTTAATGTTGTGTAAAGTTGTCGTTTTGGTGATGCAGAATGACAAAATGAACTGACTGAATCAGTAACATCATCAAGTTGTGCTGGAAGTTATTATATCTACCCTTGAAAAACTGGTCTATCGTTTTCATGTTCAGAAAAAAATGGACTGCTGTTCATGGAAACTTCGGCCTTGGAATCAACAAACGTGGAGATGGCGTTCAACAGCGTCCTTACAGGTGAGTCCTGTATACTGTCAATAGCTCAGCTCGGATTACGGTGTACTTTCCTTCCTTGTGGCCTTGCTCTTGGAATTACTGTACTCCTGCCCGGTTACACAAAGGAATGTGTTTTGATTGCCCTACGTTTGTATATAGACTCTGTATTTGGGACGATACTTCAGCACATTTCAGCATTTCCACCCTGAAGTGATGCATAACATGATATTTTAAATAATCTGTTTGCAGTGATTGTCACTTCTGATTCTGCTATCAGCTTTTTTTACAGATGTCCATTTCTGTCATTTGTGTTGATTTAGGTACCAGAAACCTCAGAACTCAGTTTATATAACTCTCTTAGAAGTAAACAATATGGACATCACCTCTTCTGATTGGCTAGACATTATTGTGCTTCTTTAAAATGCGGTCCTAGTTGAAACTCTCTTACGAGTTCAGTGGGAGCAGCTGTGCCTTCGCTGCTACAGGCCGTATTGGTTGGTGTAAATGTGTTCATTTTTCTCGTATTTTGAAACCAAACATATTGTTTACACAACAAATCAAAATCTTATTTCAAACAAAAGAGAGGAAAATCTGGTTTCGCATGATATGGGCCCTTTAAATAAGGGAAGTATTGAAAGTACTGGAGTGTTTATTAAAAAATAAACCTCTTTTATATCTCTTTTGATCAGATTTAGATTATAGTGTGAAGTTGTAAATATTGAAATGCGGAAATTTGATTTTTTCGGGAGGAAAGCAGTATTTCTTATGAAGCGATGCCTCAGGGGATGGCTTGGAAATGTCCACACCTGTATAAGTTGTGAGGTGTATCTATATTAATTTCAAACATATTCCACAGTGTTTCTTATCATAACCCCTGATATGAAGAAATGACACCCATTAACATTCATTTGACAATGAATACTTATCGGGTGACAATTTGACTATAAAAATTATTATTATTAACGCACCATAATATTTCATAACTTATTTTAATTAAAAATAACAAATATTTTCTGATGGAGTTTCAAAGAAGCTATCATACATCAAAACCTTCACACAGGCTGAAAAACTCTGTCTTCCTTAAACCTCAGACATTAGTTTGGTTTGCTCTTGATTGTTGAAATGAGTGAGATCACCACGGCCAGAATCAAAATGCAAAGATACAAATGGGCCTTGGAAGGCGTTTAAAAAGATCTCAGAACAATTATAAATGAGATAATATTGTTATAAGGAAGATTAAATGTCCATGTGTTAAAAAAGACAGAGGCGTTCATGGGTTGATGTGGTTATTGATATTTAGATTGAACACAAAGTGTTGATAATCTGTCACATTTGAATAGAATTCAGTTCTGAATACAGTGTCTTCAAAAGTTACCTGATGTCTTTTACAGAAATCCATAAGAAAGTGAGCAGTAAAGAAGTCACCCGCGGGTCAATCAATGCTGTGTCACTGTCCAGTCCCCAATCTGCACAGGCCAACGCTCAGGAGGAGAAGAAGCCTTGCTGTAAGAATTTGTAAGAGAGACACCCCCTCTAGAGGGACAGCAGAGAGGGACTGAGGACCAGCTGGACTTCTCCTCGGTCATCCATTTATTCCATTCATTTATAATCACCATAAATTCATAAGAACCACTTTTTCGATGACTGACGTAACCGTGTGTATTCCTGCATGCCATGTGACGACTGCATGACTGTCACGAGAGAGTATTTTTGTATGTCTTACGTTTCACAATGCTTAAAAAACCATTAAATAACCTTAAAGGAACAGTCCAGTTGATTATCAGCACGTTTCTCTGCACATAGAAAAGAACAGAAAACCTTCGGTCTCGAAACTCATTTGAAGTAGAAGCTCCTGGACAGCTGCTGAATTCTGTGAATGAACCCAACTTTGAAATATGTAAATATATAAAGGGAATCAAAGGCCTCATTAACATCTGTTACACTCTGACGGGCAGCAAACGTCTGGTGTCTTCTGTTGACGTGTATTTAGCATCAGCAGGTTTTCTCCTCTTTTCTGAAAACAGGGAAAGGTGCTGATTGGGGTAGTTAGACATTCTGCTGTAGATGTGGTGGAGATCATGCGAGAAGCTTGTTGTACTCCTTGAAAAACATTGTACCTGTCTGTCCTGTTGTACATTCAGAATAGGCATATTTCTGAATATTCATCACCGATTCACTATTGATCACTATTCATTATCCTTTTAAATGATGAGATCAAACTCACTTCATTCCTTCATGTTTCACTAAACTTTCTGACATATTTTTAGATCTACTTCTTCAAGGCCTACTCATATCCTCACTACCCTGTCAGCAAGGAGGAGGATGGGTTCTCCTTTGGAGTCTTGGTTCTTCTCAGTGGTTCTTTTTGCTTTTTGGAGTTTGCTGTGATAACTGTCGTCCTCTGTGACTTTAGGGGTCTGAATCTGGGAATTATTGAAAGCTGCTCTGGGACAATATTGGCTGTAAAAAGTGCTGCCTGGATAAAAATATTAAATAATCATTGATGATAAATGTGTGTGGTTCATCAAAAAGGATAAAATATGATTTCTGTAACACATATAAACAGGTGTTGCTGCACAATAGAACACAAAAACAAACAATCAACCAAACAAACAACAACAAAAAAGACCACCCCACTAACAGACACTTCAACGGGACGACGCTCGTCCACATACTGCTGCCGTCTCAAGAGCTCGTCTTGAACAACCACTATCATGCATTCTGGAACTGCCCCCCCTGTCAGGACGTTTTGGTCAGAGGTCGTGGGAGAGCTATTCAAGATCCTCAATCCCAGCGTCCCCCTCTCCCTCACTATAGCCCTGCTTGGTGACCTTTTCTCTTCATCGATATCAAAATATCTGCTAACATTCATCCTCATCTCTACAACAACAAAATCATTTTACTGAACTGGAAAGAACAAAATGATCAATAAAACACTGGAATAATTTACTATCTGAACACTCACATCTGGAAAGACTTACATTCACCAAAAAAGATCATATCAAGCACTACAACAGCATCTGGGCCCCCTTTTTAAAATTCACTCAGAGCTGATCCCTCCACTCATTCTTCCCAATCACTCACTCACTGTCTCTCTCTTCAACAGACCTGCTCATAACTCAATACTACAGTAACTCCCTCTGTCTGTGGTCTTGTCTTAATGTATGTTGATAACCTGTCTGTATTGTAGCTTCCTCTTGTTTCCCCATACTGTTATTTTGACCCTGTATATGTACATAAAAATAATAAAAAACAAACAAACAAACAAACAATATATAAATAAAAAGAGCTCGTCTTGAAGACACAGATACTACGCCGTGGTCGGTCTCATCTCCAGATCTGTCCCTGATTGAAAATGTGTGGATGCTATTGGATGCTACTCCACCCCTACCGCACCATCTGCAGAACTGAGTGAGAACATTCAAGCTGTATGGGATGGATCATCACCAGACACCGTTAGGAACCTCTACAACTCCATGCAGAGACGTCTGGAATGTCACATTAAACCTGACGCCGTACTGAAAGACACCACTTCTGTTTGAGTAGATCAATAAATATTGATCATCATTTATTATTCCTGGTATCCTTTATCTTGCTTGTCAGTAGTGTTGCGATCCAATACTTCCTTCTTGTTTTATATCACATTAAACACTAAGAATTATTATTATAATTATAATATATGTATAATAATAATAATAATAATTATTATTATTATTATTATTAGTAGTAGTATTAGTATTAGTATTAGTAGTAATCTAAGTTTATTTGTCAGATACATATTCAAACATGGTACAACCAGCAGTTAAATGCTTGTTTAAATAAGTAGATAGAAGCTCACTGTTCCCGAGGGCTCCCTCAGGGAAATTAAGAAATCAGATCAGATCAGATCAGATAAGTGTAGGATAAACACGA
>CM067503.1:4644132-4674132 GCA_034509495.1 Acestrorhynchus altus | reverse complement strand
AATACTGCAATGAACACAACATTATGGGGGACATACCAGAGTTCAACAGAGGACAAATTGTTGGTGCACGTCTTGCTGGTGCAGCTGTGACCAAGACAGCAAGTCTTTGTGATGTATCAAGAGCCACGGTATCCAGGGTAACGTCAGCACCACCAAGAAGGACCAACCACATCCAACAGGATTAACTGTGGACGCAAGAAGAAGCTGTCTGAAAGGGATGTTGGGGTGATACCCCGGATTGTGTCCAAAAAATGTCATTCCCAAGACGAACTGACGCTGTATTGGCCGCAAAAGGAGGCCCTAGTTCACCATACTAATCAATTATTGTGGTCTAAAACCAGGTGTTTCCGTTTCACTGTCCAACCCCTGTATATTTTAACTCTGAAACATGATGGCATTAAAGTCCCCAACAAGCCCATCAATTTTAATATCTGGTTCTGGTACCTGGTCAGTGGTGGGTCCAGAGCCTACCTATTAGACACAAGGCAGGAACACCCCCTTGAAAGTGTGTGTGTCCATCACAGGGTACAACACACACCTGTTGACTAACAACTGGGGCAATTTAGAATAGCCCATCGCTTACCATGTGTGTTCCTGAGTATTCAGACAAAACCAGAACATCACTGCCCATAGAGTGACCGCAGTGATTGAACCCACGGCCCAATTACCTTACTGGTGAGTATAAGCGTTTCCCAAATGTTTCCCATTCCCACTGTTTGTCAGAATATCCATAGCTCAGAATGATATTCAATAACCACTGGAAGGAGATCAGACAACGTGAAACTCCACAGCAGGAAGAATAAAGCCCTATATGAAGCTCAATGGCCTTGTCTGAGGTCACTGACATGCTGCGAGCTCTTTGTCATTCATGGCCAGGCACCTGCGCGTTGAAGTCATCACCATTCATTGTGTTCAGCATCTTTTGTGGAGCGATCGATTTGAAAGAAAGCCTGTCTATTACTTAAGGACGCCTGAGGGACATATAGGACATGGCCATTTGCTTCAGTCAGAAGAGACGTGAAAGACAGGGCTAAGCGATACGTACCGCAGTACCAATAATTGATCCCAACATCGATTTTTAATTGAAAATATCCACTGATCCACTTTTGTCAAACGAGAACCATGTTTCGGTTCCATACAAATCTGACACTTTTGTAAAAGAGACATAAGAAACAGGACAAAAGTATTTGGACACTTGCACATTGCATGTACGTGAGCTTTTACAACGCCCCGTTCTAAACCCGTAGGCATCGACACGAAGCTGGTCCCCATTTGCTAGAACAGCTCTGCGGTTACTGATCAGTTACTGACTTGTCTGCACTGTGCTCTTCAGCACTTGCTGACCCTACTGTAACATGTTCTAGCTGTTGTAGCTGAGCTGCTGTGGGTCCAAAACACTTCCCCTTTCCGATACCACCACTCACAGATGATGGTGGAGCATCTAGGAGGGAAGAAATTTCACAAGCTCACTAGTTGGAACAGTGGCACACTATTACAGCAGCATGCTGGAGCTCTGTGAGCTCTTTAGAATGACTCATTCCTTCACTATTGTGTGTAAAGGCAAGGTGCATGTCCAGGGGGCTTGTTATTACACACCTGTGGGAACGGAGCTGAACGAAAACACCTGAATTCAGTGATTACAAAGTGTGCTCCATCACTTTATCCATGTAGTTCATGTGTGAAGAACCTTTGAATGGTTCAAATAAGTGGATTTACAGGTTATGCTTTTCATTCTTCTATGACATCACTCAAAGGACCCTCTCTAGCCCCTTTATAGGCTTTGCACCAGTTAAATGCTGCTCTTCTTCCCTGCTGTCCACGGACCTCCTACAGTGGCTGGGTTCTTCTGCACCACGTCTCGCCACAGTCCCCAACTTTCCCAACCGAACCTCCTCACTCGTCCACCCACTCCATCCCTTGATGACAAGCAGTGTGGCATCACGCATTGTCTTGCTGACAGATCGAGTCATTGTTTGCGGCTCTTCACCACAAAAGAAAAGACAGATCCAATCAAACACATCCAACACAGACAATAAACATCCGTACACACACATCTCAAGCTCTTCTCAACCTCCACGGTGGATCAGACATCTGCACGGGCATGGAATCAAAGCCCAGCGTTCACAGAACAGCTGACAACTAACAACAGACATGTATTTAAGCCTATTCCAATAAGAGCCCAATTATTGGACACATTGGACAGAATTTAAGTCTGTAATTATATTTCTCAGTGCGTGTGTCCTGCCTAATTTGATTTCTCTGAAGCTGAGACAGTGGACGAACACGGCCAGGTGTAATAGTAGACCTGAAACAGTAAAACTGTCACCTGATGCAGCACGAAGTGTTCCCGATGCTCTAAAATGACCTCCATTAAATGAAAATAACATTATGAGAAAATTGGTATGTTTGTTCCCACTACAGTCAGGGGGTGTTTGTCACATCTCCAACGCTGCCACGGATACAGTCGTGCACGGCCAGCTCTAAACGAGCATCTGAAGTGAAAGAAGCATGTGGACGGAGGCAGTAGAGAAATACTACGTGCCAATGCGCAGTTCTGGACAGAGCTCTCGTGCATTTTCCATAGTGCAGTAGCAGTGTTCCGGCCTGGAGTGACAATGACAGAGATATTCTCCAAGTTAAACTCTGTGGAGCATCAATATGAGTCTGAAGCTGCTGTTTTAACGTAAAATTGCTACATAACGATGGTTCTTCCACAAAGTTGCCATTTCGGAAAAACTGATTTTTGGACCGCAATATGTGAACTATATGGGCTAAGCAAAGAAGGTCAGGGAAACGCACCTTTCTCCCATTATATGGACCCTTTAACGCAAATGGGATACTGTAAAAGCACTCCTATTTTCTTTTTACAGTTTCCATTACAGTTCTTCATTGTTTTCACTCCTTCTCTTCCGCCTCGGGGGAAGGGGTGGGAGGAGAGGGAATCTTTGCACAGCTAAATCAATGCAATTATTCAGTTCGCCGCAGTTTCGAGCACATCTATATTCCATAGGTGACACACACGCTCCTGCATGCCCCGACGATAATCAGAAAGGCTTCCAGCAACACTAATGTCATCGTTAGCTGTGGGCCCGTCCTGGAAAAAGAGGAGCGTTTCACGTAGCTGGTGTTCACCGCCGCAGTCTCCGCAGTGGGAGAGCTGCTCCTGAAAACAGGTTAATGCACCTGTATTCTAATGGCCAGCGGTAAGTGACAATCATGTTGGCCAGTGATGAACGGCTCTGGTCATTAATTAAAACCGGCATGTCTAATTAGCCATTGTGCACTAATTAGGACGGCTGGTGGTGCGACAATAGCAAATCCGCAGCTATTGTTGGGCCGTTCCCACTCCGGTGCTACAAAAGCACTGTTCTAGTGCTATTGAGTGCTGCACTAGAGCGCATAAGATGTAGGTTATGATGACACTAATCACTGCCTGGCTCTCCAATCCCCCGTGGCAGCAGAGCGAGGAAAACTACAACACAAACACATTACAGGGTAATGCCTTATATAATGCAGCACCTTGTATACGTTCCACACTTGCTAAGAGGCACCCAGATTGGAGGAGGAGAAAAACACTAATATATATATATATATATATATATATGAGGTTTGGTTTCCAATAGCAACAACACGGCCAGTAGTAAACATTGCTCCCAGTCATCTAATGATTCACCGAAAGGCTGCTGTTTGCACAGAGAACCAGAACACTAGGAGACATGCCGAGAGGGGAACCCTGTGAATTTGGCCCGTACGCGTTAATTATGTACCGTTGACAACTATGTGCTTTCAGTCGGGATTTACAAACAAACCTGCTGAGAAAACAAAGCTCAAGCTGCTTCAGCTGGATGACCCACAAAGAGGTCATACTCGTTCACTTAGATGATATCGCTGGTCTACAAGCGAAGCAAAGGGGTCTACTGAAGTGATCTGCTGAGTGACTTGTGACCACGTCACCTACATACTTATTACTTAACAATACTGAATACTTAATTACTACAGCAACTCACGCGGGTAGGTTTGTGATGTCCGTGCACACAAATCCAAATGTCCGATCATCTCGACGGACCTGATTTGAGGAACAAATCAGATTTCCCTGCAGTCTGAGATGAATTCATCAAATGACTACTTTGAAGGTCCTGTTTTGTGACCTTTATTGTTACATTTGTATACAAACCATAAGGCCTGATTAAAATGATGATAATAAAATAATAATTACCAAAACCGTATGCCTTTTTTGAACTGTCCAAAACAAAATTGACCAGTTAAGCCCCACCCATTCTGAACGTCCTGAACAACAGAAGGCATCATAAAAACCAAAACATCAGCATATATATGAAGCTCCACCCATTCCGGCTGAAGAGAAGACGTGCTTTAGGCCCGACTGCATTTGAAATGGAATTTACAAATGAGCACGTGCTTCAATAAACTTTCCCCAACTCTATAATAAAAAAACATACTCAAAAATGAAGAAACAGATTACATCACAAAACCCCACATACCTGTATTAACACACGAATAAAGACGTCTTCAAGGGATTAAGGGATAAAGGCCCATAAAACCACATTCTTTCCTAAATGTGTGACAAAAATGCAAGACACAGCCCCTTTAATCAAGTCCAGATTGGGTGCAGTTCTGGGAAATTATCATGCAACACAGAAAAGTTCTTTTTGTTAAGGCTTAACTTTGTAGTCGATGCCTGGAAACTGATTTGTTGTAGAGAGAGAGGGAATTGCAGCTTCGCTGTGCGCGCCGGTGGACGTCCCCACAGGAGCATTTCTATTAAACTGCACAAGGACAGCGCTGGAGGGAGAGCAGTCTTGTCAGTTTGCATCAGGAGATTTCTCCAAGAAATCACACCGGGGCGAAATCGTGTTTCATGCCGTTCTCGGAGCTTCATAAAGAATTTCCTAAAGCCATAACTTGCAGATCACCTGAAGGCATAATTGCGATGTATTGATTCTTGAAAAATCCCCCAAAACTGATCTGCATCTTTCAAAATCCACCTGTTCCTGCAATACACTGGAGCAGAGGTTGTCCATTCTTCTCCTGGACACCACTGCCCTGCCCCCCTGTTCTAACACTGATACTTTCTGAACGAGCTACACAGAAACTTGTGTATCCTCTTGTCAATCTCAAAACCTTGTACTGCCATCATGTAAATCTGGAAGTCACATTGTGCCAGAATTCCATGGTAAACTGACCAATTTGTTCCTCCACACCAGCAGGTGGCATCATAAAGCACGAAATATAAAAAGGCTAACGTACCCATGCAGGTGGGTACAGTGCCGTTCCACTGGGCCAGGCTGTTGGGCACAGACTCACACCTGATTGCATTGGCACCGTGCAGGGTATAGCCTGGGTTACACTCGAAGAGAACCACGGCACCCAATCCGAAATCACTTCCGATCCGCTTCCCGAAGCGTGGCTCAGGCACTGAGCTGCACTGGGAGGCACTGGTCCTTGGCACAGCTGGGGAAAAAACGGTGGGTAAAGTTTCAATTTTTGGAAGTTTTTCTGAAATGAACACAGGGTTGATTTGAATGCCAAAGGTGATTTCAGTGCATGTTTACTGCTCTGCCCACGTGTACATGCTCGGCCTGCATACGGACTCTGACTGATCAGAGAGGGGGCGGGGTTAATGACAATAAAAAGGAAAGGGCTGTTAGTGTAACTATCTCTGTCGATCTAATCACGACACAATTTTTGATTTTTAACTCATAAACACTCTGGATGATCAATTTCCAACATGATTTATTAGACCTGAAGTGTTTACAGTCCTTATAAGCATATAAGCACAACATGAAATTGGATGTACCAATACATTTTTGATCAAAACACGGGAAAAGGGGGAGCCTAGGATCTCCTGAAGATAACAATATCTCCTGCAAACGTCACCTATAAATACTTTATCGTATTTTGTTGAATAAAACTACATCAAACGTTTTGTGGGGTCTTTTCCTAAAGTCAGCAATGGCCATTAATCAGTGGCACTGTTTTTATTTTATTTTTTTTACACTAATAATACTTTCAAACCTTCAGGAGGTTTCTGAAGCGCTGAGGTCAGAGCTCTGCCTCCCTGCTGATCAAACAGAACCTAAGACTCACCTTGATAAACGAAATGGAAGCCTTTGGCGGTGTTCGGCCCCTCGGTGGTGAATCTGATGGTGATCTCATTGCTGGAGCTCAGCGGCAGTGGCTCTCCTTAGAAAACAACAAGGAGCACAAAAATAAAAGGAGCCGACCCAGGAACACAGTGACGGCGACAAACGATCGGGCCGGCCGATAACACCGACACGCCAGCACAACAACTTATTATTGTGCCAACGTGAGACGAATGCCTCCAGGATAGCGAGGCTGTGGCATCACATCAGCAGCTGTGTGAGGACCGTCAGACTCTTACCTGAGTGGGAGCCATAGATGGAGGTCAGCAGAGGAGACTCAATCGAAGGCCCATCGTAAATGTCCACCACATCGTTTGGGGTGGTTTGGAAGAACATAAACTGGCCGAACAGCACTGTGAAGGACAGGAGAACTCATTAACTAGGGCTGGGTATCGAAGTTCAACACCTCCATGGCAGCAGTTCTCAAAGTGTTCCTCAGGGACCCATAGATGGCCCAGATTTTAGCTTCAACCCAACTTTCAACAGGGATAGAGGAGGAAATGTGGGCCACCTGAGGGGGTTCCCGATGGTCAGTTTGAGAAGCACTGCCGAGTACATTAATTCAATATCTAAACTATATAACATCTATATTGCAAAATCTAGACGGCTGATTGGCTGTCAGTTATTAACGGCAGCACTTGTGGTTCATTTAGGAAACACACCCCCATCCAGCACTCAATTTGCGTTAAGTTACACCCACATTCAGTTTATATTTTAAACGAAGGAGCTTAAAAAAGTGATTTTTTTATTCATAAAGTCAATACATCGTTACATAAGAGTTAAATACGTACGGCTGGAGAACATTCTAATCATAAACAAGTAAAAATATTAATTCATTAAATATCATTTTATCACATATGAATGAACACAAAAAAACAGCATCCGTGATGAAAAATAGGCCGTTTTCTTCATGTAACATTGTTTTTTGTATGTATCCTTTCCCTGACATTGTTTTCAGTTACCCTGTTTTTGGAGTTGCATGGAGTGTTCTTTTGTATTCGTGCTGCATCTGTAGTCAGGAGTGCGATTAAACCAGTCACTGGGCTGGTTTGTAAATTCTTGTTAAAAAAAGGCCAAATTATATTGTTCATGATTCCTATTTTAGAAGCAATAAAACTGGAAAAGAAGGAGATATAAAGGTTTCGTGGTCACCGTGTCCCTTATTTGGATGTATTCCACACTCTTAAAGGGGGTTCTTCAAGGGTTCTTTAGTAAACGTCTTGGTTCTATTTAGAACCATAACACTCCAGTGAGGTGTTTGAATGCTTAAATGGTCATTTTCCCAGAGCAGCCTTTTTACAGATGAATGGATGAAGAGTGTCATTAATCTCTTATTACTCAGAGTGTGAAGGAACGTTCATTTATTCCAAAAATATCACATTTCTAATGTATTTGAGAACATTCAACTCAGTGCGTTCAGTAGTCCGCCATCCGTGCTTTTCACAGCACTGCCTCCTCTGAGCACAGATCGCACTGAGCTGAGGGACCTGAACTGGCATCTTCTGGCAGTTGGTTCTCCTTTAATAACAGAGGTTTTCTCCCAAAGTCTAACAAGGAGTCCTAAAGGTAATAACCAACTGTAGGACTGCGGCCCTACTGTCATCCTCCACAGAACGCTCGCAGGGGCTCCCGGGATAATCATCACTTATCTAACCAGTCCAAGGCAGCGCGACTGTGTCCGACCCAACCACTCCACCTGACCCTAACAAGGAATTTCGGCTGAAGGGAAAAAAATCCAATAAATTCTCATTTTGGTCGTGAAGGGAATGGCGAGAGCGGAGGGATCGATACGTTAAGAGCAGTGCCGGGGTGAGCGAGACTCTTCGGCAGGGTGACGAGGGGGCGTGCTGTGCCTCCAGGCAAGTTCTGTGCGTTAGACAGGTGATGAAGAAACAACGCTCTGCCGTGCTCCAGGTGAGAAAAACAGCAGCATATGTTTGTCATCTATTATGAATAATTTAACCGAAAAGCCGGTGCCTTTCGCTTCACACTCAGGTGACGATACCTTCCCCACGAAAATCTGTCGGAAAACTTTCAGAAACTAGGCCACCTCCTCTGGCATTTTGGGGGAAACCTGTCAGTCCACAGCATGTTTGTGGACAGTACAAGATGTCGAATGTTGTAGAGCAGAACTAACCTAATCACTCTGTATTTTGGCTTTGGGCTAGAACCTCACACTGGAGGTACTAGATAAATACAGCAAGTAACGGAAGCTTATATGTACTAATTAGTGTCATTCACACCTACAGTCTGCTTCGACTCTGCACTCTGAAATCTGAGATGTGGGTGATCGTTGTAAAATTCCCCAACGTGATGACACTCAAGCAAAGTCCACCGCCCAACGTACACTACCGGTCAAAGGTTTTAGAACCAATATGGGTTCAGAAACGTTTGACCGGTAGTGGACATACGTATATTATACATTCACTGCTCATTTTCATCAGCTTCACTGACCGCACAGAAGCACTTTACAGTTCTATAATTAGACTGACGTCCATTTGTTTCTATGCATACTTCATTTGTCTCCTTTCACCCTGTTCTTCAGTGGTCAGGACCCCACAGGACCACCACAGAGCAGCTATTATGTGGGTGGCGGGTCACTCTCAGCACTGCAGTCGCACTGACATGGTGGTGGTTACTGGCATGAGTGGATCAGACACAGCAGTGCCACACACCCCTACCACGTCAGTGTCACTGCAGTGCTGAGAATGATATAATGCCTCTGTGGTGGTCCTGCGGGGTCCTGACCATTGACGAACAGGGTGAAAGAAGGTTAACCAGGTATGCAGAAGAACAGATGGACAGTGGTCTAATTAAAGAACAGCAAAGTGCTCCACTGTGGTCAGTGAAGCTGATAAAAATGGACAGTGAGTGTAGAAACAAGGAGGTGGTCATAATGCTGTGATCCAGTGTCAGGCGGTCATCGTGCTGGGATGCGAGCTCTTGATTAACAACATGCCGCTGCATAATATATGTGCACTACCGGTCAACAGTTTCAGAGCCCATATTGGGTGTTCTAAAACTTTTGACTGGTAGTGACTGTGCAGCCCCTGCTCTAATGTAATGTCACTGTCCCTTGTTCCTGTCTCCAACCTCTCCTGTCTCCCTCAAGCCTCTGACTGATCAGCGAGAGGGGGTGGGGCTAACCAGATATTGAGTTACAGAGAAAAACATTAGAGCGTTTGTGCTCTTTTTTCTGTCAAACACTGTTCAAATTTCAAAATAAAAGTCCTAATATTGATACATACATAAATAACAAAAATAATAAATGACATTTAGGTTTTTTTATTTGTTAATGATCACAATTTTCAGCTCAAAAACACTCCGGAGGGATGATTCCCTACAGGATTTCTGAGATGTTAAGTGTTTTTAGCATAAAACATTTTAGTAAACATGATCATATATATTTAATATTTACATTTTTGGTGAATTCAAGTTTGTCAAACTACATAAAGTTGGAATAGGGTTGTAAAGGTGAATAAATATGACGGTTAAAAACTGACATCAGAGCTGATATTTCACATATATCACTTACTGGAACAGCGCTGGGATCATACTGGACTGCCCATAATCTGGACAGTCTGTGCTAGGACTCAATAAAGGGCACAAAAGTTTGCTTTCCCTGATTTTTGTCGTTGCACTTTTTAATAATGCCAGGCATCTCTTCAACCTGCTCGCCTTATATAATCACCTCAACTGTCCGAGTCCATAACAAACCCGCCTTGGGAATGCATGACCTGCAGCATTAATATGTATCCAGCGGACGACGAGTCTTATTCCCTGAGGCTTGTGGCTGGACGAGCTTATGTAAAGATGATAATACAGCCATTCTAGCAGCAAATAAAGCCACTATTAAGAACTCTGGGCTTGATTAAGGTTGACATACCGTGCCCTTGTTTCTCGTACGAGCAAGGAGAAGGTACCACGCGGCTGCAAAGAAAATAAAGCTGTCGCCCGTGATGATTCAATTTGTCCTCGTGCACGAGTACAGCAGTGTATAATTATTAGCAAACATGGTTATGTCTACAAAACACAAGCTATAGCTGGCCGTAAATGCAGTGTGGGGGGTGGAGGGTGCGTTGTTGTGCAGGTTCTGAGTCTCCACGGTGTGTTCCCCAAGGCCCTGACAGACTCAACAGCACTTTTGTGTGGGTGGCCAATCAAATTCATCCTCCTCCTCCAACCTGGAGCACCGTTAACGTGCCTGTAGAGCAAAGGGCTCTCTGACATAACAGCCCCATCGACTTTTAATGTTCCATTATTGCAAGGAAATGGCGTCAGCCAGCTAAGGGTGCCGACCGGCCCCCTCCCCGTTGTTCAACAACAGGACTGAACATCATTAAATCTGCCTGAAGCAATATATGAAGTCAGGGTCAACGCCACGAGCTGGAGAAAGACGTGTCCAGCTCGCCCCAACGAGTCACACGGCACCCATGGGGGTGTGCTGGTGAACTGAGCGGCTGAGTAAACCAGCAGGGTCAAGCGACCGAGTTCACGGCAGAGTGGAGGAGTGTGGCAGCCTCCAGCATAAACAGAGAGGGTCCTGACCGCACATGTGCATAGATCCGTATGTTGAGAGAGGGGCCTTTACAGGGTGGTAAAAAAATATTCGGACGAGCACACAAGACACATATGAGTCTGAACTTTATGTCTTTACTTTGACACTGGAGCTGCAAGGCTACGGTAGCTAACAAGTCACAGACGTTCATCACACACCCACCTCAAGCTGTCGAAGAGCCCATTAAGGCTGTGTATCAGCCAGACGTGGTGATAAGATACATGTAAACATGTTACGACAAAACAATAAACACCTTGGACTTGAAAAATATGGACATTTGATCTTCATTGTAACTAAATGAAGAGATTGAGGTGATGTAACGAATCGCAAAACTGAAGAAATGTCTTTTAAACATAATTCTACTCAAAATGCCTAAAATCAGAATCAATTCAAAGGGATTAGACCACTGCTAGAGAGGTTTTTGGAAGAGTCTGTCTCACTTAAACTTCAGACATTAGCTGGGTTCGCTCCTGATTGACCATTGCGAGATCCAAAGAGCTCTCTGAGGACATCAGAAATAAGGTAGAGTCTGGGAAGGGATTCAAAAAGATCTCAAAGCTATTAGAACTCAGCCTCTGCAACTGTCAACTGTCTCCAAGTAACTGTCAACATGGCCAAGTCAGGCAATCCTTGGAAGTTCAGACCAAGAGCAGACCACAAGATGTGTAAAGAAGCCTCCAACAATCCTAAAATGTCATCACAGGACCTACAGGTAGCTCTCGTCACAGTTGATGTCAAAGAGGAGCATCAATCATCAGAAAGAACTGAGCAAGTTTGATTTTGAAGGGTGAAGCCATTGCTGTCAAAACAACACCCAGATAAAGACCATGACTTCTGGAGCAATGGTCTTGGATAGATGAATCCAATGTTGGACACGATAACAGAAGACATTTTTGGTGCAAACCAAACAGCACAAGAAGCTCATATGAACTGTGAAGCATGGGGTGGAAGTGTCATGGTTTGGGGCTGCTTTGCTGCAGAGCTTTCCTTCATAGAAACCACTATGAAATCCTTAATGTGTCACAGGGGGACAGGAGGACAGTGTCCAACAACTGATGCTGAAACATGACATACCTGAAATAATTCCACATGAAGGAGGTATTTTAATATATCACAAACTAACAAGTTCATGCATGGAGGCACCATGGTCAGCCTCAAGAGCCATGGTCTGTTGTCCCGAGTCCAGAAGGTCTGGTGTCATGGTGTGGGGTGCAGTTTTATATGACGCCAGCTCACATTTGGTCTTCATTACAGACACTTTAACAGCCCAACAGCACATTAATGAGGTCCTGCAACCAGTGTTCTTGAGACTTGGAACTCTTGGATTGGGTCTGAACTTCGGAAATGTCCCAGAATGGCCACCACGGAGAAGGAAATAACTGAAACGACACCTACTGAAGGGACAATTTTCAGCCAACTGACTATTTGAGTCATTATAGCTTGTTCTGATGGTTGGTGGTAAAGCTGTAACAGCATGAACTGAATGAAAAAATGAAAAAATGAATGGAATAAAAAAATCTTCTCCTTTGTTGGCACCCACGAATGAACCGATGCTCCCTCACCTTCTAAATCCCAATTTAACCTCTGCTTGAGGGTTAAGCGCGGCTGTCTATTTCTGTTAATGTCTGACGATAGAAGCGCAGCCTGTATAACTTTCCCATCTATTTCTCCCTCGCTTTCCCTCTCTCCTCTCATCTCTCTCTCCCTCGTTCTCTCTGACCCTCCTCCTTCCCCAGCTCGCTCCGAGCCCTCCCTCCTTCACCCAACTTTCCGCACTCGTCAGAAAAGTCAAGAGTAAAGCTTGTTTTGCGTCTGCAGACTCGGTGGTTCTGTCTTCGGTGGGCCTCCACGGCGCCGCTCTTCCTCACACAGAAATATACTTAGCAATCATCTCCCATCGATACACAAATAAACAGCATCTCGTGGAGGGATCAGCGAGTCGAGCTCTGGCTTTTGTCTGTGTTCTAAGACCGAGTCCAGCACTTATCCAGAAAGCAGCTCGGCTTTGTTCTAAAGAGGGGAAAAGAAAAAATGGAGTCGCTCACAGCTGCCAAATTCTTGCCTCGGGCCTAAGTTGTAAAGTCATGTAAGGCCTCCTCATTATCTCCAACTTTGGGACGTGCAAAAAAAATCAAAGCACACACACACACACACACACACACACACACACACACACACACACACTGCAGTGGGACAATATGTTTCTCTATTAAACCAGCCTCCTACGGGCAAGGAAACTTGGCATGGATGCAATTGAGCCTATCTTGCTCCTGGGCATTTCATCAAGTAAGGTGTGGCCATGACAGCCACGGAGCTCCAGTAATGAGGGTATTAGAGGCAAATGATATTCCAGCAGCTGGGGTATCTATAATCCATATCTCCGGAAGCACAGCCATTAACTACAACTGATAATATAGTAACATTAGAATTTTATATTTTTATATATATTTTTTTTTTACCAAGTGCAAAAACTTGTGAATTTGTGAAATTGCATTAGAATTCCATAAATCATCATTTTTTGGACAATGCCAATCCTGTCCATCTGACGCCCACCGTGTCTAATGTCACACCGTGTGATGAGGGAAAAGGGATGTCCATCCCAGTCACCCATGGAGAGCTAGGCCAGTTATGCCCCCCGGGATTGAACCTGCGATCGCCTGATTTCAGCACCAGCACTTGGACAGCAATGCCACTGGGGAGCCCCTGTGAGCTCGGTTCTGATTGGCTGAATAATTGTATTGTGCTTCATGTAGGAACACCCAGCTGAAACTCTTCTGACACAAGAATTGTGATCAGTTTCTATTCAGGATGATGCTGACGAGGACATTTACAGTAAAGGTGGTTCGAAATACTAGTCATAAGCCCCGCCCCCTCTCACTGATCAGTCAGAGTCTGTACGCAGGTTGAGCGTGTTCACATGGACAGAGCAGTAAACATGGACTGGAAGCTCGTTTGGTGTTTAGAAAACAGACGTTTCTCCAGAATTATGTAGAAGTTAAGAGACATAAGGTAGGGACAATTAATTATTAATGAGCCTTTTGAAAACTGACCAGTCCTGTGGTCAGCCTAGAAAGCACAATGTAAAATGTCATCACAAATGTGAGCTTATTGTAAGTACTGTTTATGAACATTAGCTAATACATGATCTCAAATATCGGTTCTTCATATGAGCCCTGAAATTCCATGTTAGTGCATCTGGACAAAAGTATTGGGACACCTGTCCATTCACTGTTTCTTCTGAAATCAAGGGTATTTAAAAGAGTTTATCCTGCTTTTGTTGGAGTAACTGTCTCCACTGTCCAGGGAAGCTTTTATGCTAGATGGTGGAGCATTGCTGTGAGGATTTGACTGCATTTAGCACAGGACGTTCAGGGATCATCACCCCACCATTCCCAACTCCTTCCAAAAGCACTGGATGGAGCACCATCATTCCCAAGAACACGGGGTCTAGAAAAGCTGTATGTCTGAATTTGCACATCTGCACATGGAGTAAAAAACAAACGAGAGCTAGAACTTGCCTCTAGTGTCTTTAAAGTTTAACCTGTCATTTTAAAAGTCCTATAAAAATTAACGGATGAATTATCGTTCATCTTTATTCACCCAGAAACTCCAGTTCAGTGCGTCCCTCCACACTATCATAGTAATGCGTCTGGACAGTGTCGACTGAGGCAGCTGCAACGCAAGTCCCAACCTTCTGCATGTAAACACACCCAGGAGCCGAATCCGTAACCGTCAGCCTTGGCAGGAACTCCTCCCCTGACGTTCCAGGAATCGGGAGCAGCGAAACGCTGACCAGAGGGGTGCGACAACAAAGTGTGAAAAGGGTCCACAGGCGTGAGGCCAGTCTGCAGCTTCTTCTACAGCCTGCTCCCTCTCCGACTCACTTCTAATGAGTGTCAAATGAGTGCTACGCTTTGTCCCAAAGTTTGTGGACACCCCTGACACTGACTGACTTCAGACACTTTAAACTGCATGTGAACATGTGCAAATGCACACACAGCTTAGTCCATGTAGAGAAGCACTGTAGATAGAATAGGTCTCTCTGGAGCAGATCAACATGAACCTATTGGCACCATGCCCAGTGCCAGCTGGGCTAAAGGGGTATGAAGCCCCCCAGCATGGAGCTGTGGAGCAGTGGAACTGTGTTCTCTGGAATGATGGAGCTCCATCCGGTACTTTTGGTAGGAGTTGTGGATGAGGTTGGGTGGAGTGGTGGCCATCCAACATTCTGGCCTCACTAATGCTTGTTGCTGAATACAATCAAATCCTCACAGCAATGCTAGTACCTACTATCTAACTGCTTAGACTGAGTTCTAGATACTTTTATTGAGAGCTGGCAAGATACTAACTGCCTAATTACCTGAGTACTAGATATTTTTAATGAGTTCTAGATACTTTTAATAAGCACTGGCTGGATGTTAATTGCCTGAGTCCTAGATACTGGCTATATACTAACTGCCTGAGTCCTAAATAATTGTAAAGAGTTCTAGATACTTTTAATCCGTGCTGGCTATATACTAACTGCCTGAGTCCCACATACTTTTAATGTGTTCTAGATATTTTAAATGCTGGCCAGCGACTTCCAGCACAAGTGTTATATATTTTCAGCACTTATTTTGCTACCTGATATAACAGATGGCACCAACCATGTCACTGCAGCTAATGTGAGCAACTGAATATTTGTATATAGACACCATGTGGGCAAAAGTATTGGGACACCTGCTCACTCATTGTTTCTGAAATCAAGAGTTTTAAAAAGAGCTTATCCTGCTTTTGTTGGAGTATGTGTCTGTACTGACCAGTGAAGGCTTTACACTAGACGTTGGAGCATTGCTGTGAGGATTGGACTGCATTCAGCAACAAGAGCATTCGTGAGGATGACTATCACCCCAACTTATCCCAAATGCACTGGATGGAGCTCCATCATTCCAGAGATCACAGTTCCCCTGCTCCACAGCTCAATACTGGGGGTCTTTACACCCCTGTGGATCACACCTGGCATTGGGCGTGATGCCAATAGGTTTATGTTACAGAGAGTCCTGTTCTATTGGCAATACCTTTATACAGGGACTAGACAAAGCTGTGTGCGATCATTGGAAGGGGTGTCCAAAAACATGTGGACATAGAGTGTAGAAATGGCTATAAAATGCTGGGGTTGGAAAAAAAAATGAGAATGGTCCACCAGAAAGATTCCCAATGACCAGTCTGGGCTTAAACATCTGCCTAGTCCCAGTGTAGTTTATTATATAGATCCAGAAATAATGAAGGCTTGTACACACAGGAACTGCACAACATACCATTAGACACTCCCTACTGGAACCATAAAACACAACTGGGATGTGTACAGGCTGCAACAGCCCATTTCGCACCATAAGGTCTATAGTGCACTACATAGGGTACAGGGAGTCAATTGAGATTCAGCCTCTCTCTGTGTCTCTTCTCTCACTCAAGTCTCCCCCCTCCCTCTATTTGTCTCTCTCCTCCTGAGATTGATGGCTTTCTCCAGGCGAAGAACGATCTGAAAAAAAATCCATCAGACAACATCAAGCCACAAGCAGCCCCCCCCCACACACACCTCCCCTTCTCCATTCACCCTTGCACCCCTCCCCGATCCACGCAGCAAATGGACCTAATTAATATGAACTCCAGAGCCATTCACTCAGAGCTGAGCTCCATGAAGTGCTTGAGTGCGCTGCATACTAAGGTGCCAGGGCTGCAGAGCGTGGAGGGTCACGGAGCTCAAGAGCTGCTGCTGTCTCAGCTTTTAGCGGCTATATCCGTATCATTCAGCTTCTCGAGATGGTCCTGGACCTGCTGGCTTTGAAAGGCTGATTTAAAGATCTGTGTAGGAAGATGCACATAAACATGTTTGCATAGATATGCGGTGAAAAGGGTGATGAGTGGACGCTTTATTGCCGTTGCTGGCAGAGGGAGGGCTGTGATCACCTCCGATATCTCAAGAGCCCGTGGAGCTCAGACTTGGGCAGAAACAGAATACATATCATGACACCTTCCCGACTCTGAGTATATCTAGTGGCGTACAGTCTGGGACGAGACCCAAAAGGGATCAGAAACAAAATACAGCACAGTAAAACATCTTTACTGCATCCAGTATTTTACTTCTGTCCACTCACTCTCAGCTAGTATCCCTGTCCGGCTCTGCCCTCTCCAGTCTCCACTGTTATGTCCCTCTTTCTTCCCTACTCTGGCCATGTGATTATTGTAATCAGGAGGGGGCAAATACTTGTTCACAGCACTAAAGCCGTCAGCAGGGCTGCCGTCCGATCCACTCGTACCAACTTGGCACACACTAATTCCAGGTTGCAGACAAATACCTCTGTTTGGAGGCAAACCATTGGTCACATGGCACAGGTATGGTCACTATGACTTAACCGGTGAAAGAAACGATCACTGATGCCATGCAAGCCCCCCTACAAATATCTAGCACAGGGGTGTCCAAACTTATCTGCAAAGGGCTGGTGTCGCTGCAGGTTTTCATTCCAAACACACTGACGCACCGGGTCCCACTTGTTTTGTCAGCTGGTCTCCGTCTTCGTGTGAGCTCCAGCTTTGTTGGATCGAAAACCTGCAGCCACACCGACCCTTTATGGATAAGACTGGACGCCCCTGGTCTAGCATGTTTAAACTCCTGGCCCCTCGGCCAATACTGAGGGATATTTCTGTAGTTTTATGTACATCTATTCACTACGTCCATTATTTCATATTAATAAAGGACAGTCACACGGGCCATATATTGTTATTTTCAGCAAATCATAAGATACTCAAACCAGTCTAGGCCGAAATTACACATTTGCATGAATATGGCCGTGTTGTAATTGTGATTTGTTGTGTTTTTCTGCTTGTAAGGACAATAAAAACAGTTCACACCCAAGACATCCTGTTGTAAATAGATCCAACAGTGTTAGGTTTTTTGTAGAAGCTTGTGAACTCGTTGCAATAAAGCCACATTGCAGGTTCTTTGATCAATGCCATAGAAGGTCCCATAAATCAAACCATTATGGCGTCCATAAGGAAACATGAGATGTCAAGAACCATGATTTCATTAGCATTAAGTGCATATAGGAGTGTTTCTTAACTCCGACCCTGGAGACCCCCTGCCTTGCACACTTCAGTGCTTTCCACGCTCTCGACACACTTGACATAACAAATCAGCTAATTAACACATCCTTTCAGGGAGTGTAGGGGGTACTGGGGGGGTGTTCAAGCAGATAATCCATTAAACCGTGTAGGACAGGAGGTCTCCCGGACCAGGGTTAACAACCACTGACATACACCGACAAGTCATGGGATATCAGAATGTAAACGGACTGAAGTGGCACTGCCTCAAGGGACAACGTGGAAATGCCCACATCTGTTGTGCGACTGTGAGGTGTTATCTTGTGAAAGGGTTTGAATGACAAGGAGACGTTAATGATCAGAGTTTGAGCAAAGGAATATCGGGAGTAGCAGGTGGATGGGACATTCCATTTCCGAAGTTCATGTTACAGAAGGCAGTTGTATGTTGTGTTATAGAAGGCATTACCACTCACAGTGGACAATGCAGTGGGTGGTAATGATCATGGAATCACGTTTGCATTCATGTGCACATCCCACAGGTCATTGCAGTGTTCTTTCGCTTCAGTGGGATATGAGCGAGTTCATGGGACATGATAAGTTCCCGTCCCTGACTTTTGGGTTCCTAATATACAAGCGTCCCGCATTTGAAGACCTGCAGACGACAAAGTATGCGTTGGCCTAAGCGCAGTCTCTCACCCACCACAACTCACACTTGTCCCTACAAAGAAAAGGCAGGGACATGTGTCACTCCTGCTGTTACAGTGCAACAATGTTGAGAGGCACTCTAAAAGACTCCCGCAATCAAAGCAACCATCTTTTAGCTAGGTTGCGGAGATGACCACAGGCAAAAAAGGCATGGCGGGTGCTCTGGAAGACTAGTGCTTCACATCGGTGACACAATGTCCTTGTTTTTCTTGCGCTTCTCCTTTCACGTCTCTTTTCTTTCCCGTTGTCTCTGGGCTGAAAGACCCGAGGGCTCGCAGATATACCCTCCAGCAGTTCAGCAGTGAAGAAACGTGTTGGTATAAGACGCACTCGGGAGGGATGAGTCACTGCGTTCAAACTGCTGCTGGTTGCCCTGCTTTACAGTGCAAATGTGCGTGCCACTGTTGTAGTACTATATTGAATAATTGACACTCAGTTCATTTGGAAAAAAAAAAAACGACAGGAAGGATGTTAGTTCTAAAGGGTTTTGAAGCTGTGTGGCCACGAGGGGCTCAGGAGAAGCATTTAGCCCCCATGTGCTTGGGGACCAGAGTCAGTTTACCAGCCCTGCTTTGTTCTGAACCAGAGTCACACTATTCTTAGGGCTGGAAAACCATGGAAATTGTAATGTGTTGTTTTTTTCTTGATGCAGGACTTTTCTGGCTGTGCATGTCTCTGTTGCCAAGCAACAACGATGTTGTAAGTCTTGATCCCCAGGAGTTTAGCCCGGCCAGATAATCAGTGTTGGTCAAAGGTGCCTAATATTGACGTCAGGAAATATGGAGTGAAATAATTTGGTTTAGGGTAGCCTGTGACTGCGACCACTAGTGCCAAAACAGACCACAGATGATTCCGTGGTCCGAACGGATGCCCCCAATTCGCTCCTCGATTCGCTCTCTGACTCAAAAACTGATACGATCAAAACTGTGACTTTGGGATCCATTATACCACTAACCTTTTATCTATATTCACTGCCACCGAATGCCCCTGATCATATGATCTGTAATTTTCAATAAAAGTTGCGTAGCATAGTGGATAACAACACCATCTTCCTGGGTTAGACCAAGGTTCAACTCCTACGTGGGGCAAGCTCACCACACTGAACCAAGACTTGGGCAAGACTCCTGAGGCCCAAAACAAGGACGTGAATGCAGACGCTTCGAGCTATTTAGAGTGGGTTTCACTCGTGGCTGCATTCAAAAATGTGTCACAATGCATTTCAAAAATGCTGCACTCTGAGCATTGCTGAAAGGGGCACTACAGCGACAAACAAGTTGTCTTGTACCTCCGGCATGCTGTTTCCACTCAGCTGTCATGGACGACCAGCTTGAGGAACTTGATGTCCTCTATCATCCCCTGAGTAGTGAGTGTTTTGACCACCACAGGAACGAATGGACCCACGTTGAGTACAACAGGACCGTGCACTGCTGAGTGCTGGCTGGATTTGCGTTTGTGTCCTTGTGTTGAGTATTTTTCCGTTCTGACTCGACATTCTCCTACTTGCGATTGAGTCAAAGGTGTCAAACGTTGTAAACTTTCTGCCTGTACATACAGACCAGTCAAAAGTTTGGACACACTTGACTGGATGTATTGGAGATGACCTTTAGTTTCTTTGTGTGTCTGTTTTATATGGAAATTTAAAGATAAGAGTTTATCCGTTTGCTGGGGTATCTGTCTCTGCTGTCAAGGGAGGGCTTTCTACTACATTCTGGAGAACTTAACTGAGGATCTGAGCTGGAGTGTTGGGCTCCTTACAGGCCCTGAGGCTCGGAAACCTCAGTACAGTGTAAATATCCACTATTAACATATACTGTATGAACCACAATGCTGTATCACTACAAACAGACAGAATCCAGACCAGTTGATACACTTCACTCACACTCCTATTGCTGTGGTTTAGGAACACTGAGTCCCTCAGACAGACGTAATGTTGAAAGTGAGGAGCTTCAAGAAAAAAAGCCAAGCAGTCTTTATTGAACACACTGTAAGCAAAAGGGACCTGAGGCGTCCAAGACGTATCTTTTGGTTGTTATGTTTGACAAATCTGAAACGATCCAAAAAGGACAAAACAGTGTCACTGATGTGCTGTACGAGACCTCCGTGGTGCCCTGTGTGCTTTCAGAGCTCGTGATCACCTCTACATCAAAGCATACAGATGCCACTTTTATCGATTCAACATTTCCACTCTCAATAAAAGTTCCTTTTGTACTGAAAATCAAATACACGTTTCTGTGAAGAAGTACAACCCGCACGTTCTCCTGGTCCGACATCGCATTTTGTGAGAGGATATGGAAGCATTTTTATGACAAATATGCAAAAATACAGGAAATTAGGATGGCAGGGTCCTTTTCACAGCATTCCACACACCGATGGTCCACCCATGGTGAAACTGGTTCAAAAGATTAGCCAGCGTGAACTTTTTACACAGCAGCTTTGGATGTGCTGCTGCTTTTCTGTGGAATCAGACCTAAAGGCCCCAAGCACATTAGTGAGCCTTGGGCTTCCATGACCCTGTTGCCGGTTCATCCGTTTCCCTTTCTTGGACCACTATCGCTAAGGACTAACCGCTGTTGTCTAGCCATCTCAGACTGGTCCTTGTCAAAGGGTCTCTTTGTTCACTTACTGACATATAAAAACAAAACAGATGACATCTGAATAAAGCCACTGTGGCCTGTTCCCTCAAATTAAATGCTACTCACTTCAGTTCAAGTGGTTTTAATGTTATGGCTGATCGGTGTTATTAGACATGGCTGTTCCATTGCTTTTTATCTCATACACACACATTTTAGGATAAAAGAGCAAAAATACACATCTCCTTTGTTTACTCTCTTTCAATGCAGTTTGCCACTTGTTTACTACTAACTCCATCTTATGGAGATACCTTAGCTGAGCATCAGGTGCCACATCTACTGAAAGCCCACAATGATCATTCCCTCACACTGGACTTGGTCTGGCAGGACAGATCCACTCTTTAAGCCCCTTATGCTTATTCTCACTGGCAAACAATAGCGGGACTTGGAGATTAATAGGTGCTTAATCCTCCAGCAGGCTGGCCAGGACTATCCGTTTTACCCTCCGAGCATTCTCTCTCTTCATGCCTTCACGTTGTTTCTCTTGGATGCCACCTGCTGCCAGCATTTTATCGCAGAAACCTCAAATGCCAGGGAAGCGAAGCCCTGAAACAATGATTGTTTTGCTGCACATTTGTATAGATTCACATGATGTTCTTCCTTTAAATGTCAGTGTGTAATTACAGTTGCAAAATTACACTGCTGCTCAATTAACACTGTGCAGTGACGGTACGGATCTGCACTTTTGCGGGTCTGCAACCTTCTTCTGTCATTCGAGGTAAAAACATGACAGTGCAGCAGTGATTAAAGGTGCCACTGAACGCATTTAGAATGCAAGTTGTTCTTGGATGACTAATGCTTAATATATATGTGTGTGTGTGTGTGTGTGTGTGTGTGTGTGTGTGTGTGTGTGTGTGTGTTTAGACCCATTTACCACCCTGTGATTATGCCTCAGAATGAAACATGCTGATTTTCCTTTTATGGAGGACTCACAGCATATCTATCCACTATAACATAAATACTACAATTATTGGTGAGTTTAATGGATGGAATTGCTCGCCTCTCATTGGCGGCTCTCAGTGTGACATGCAAGTCTTTCTGGTATAAAAAAATAAGCCAGTGTTTACCTTTCTGATGTGTTTAACAGACTGAGGTCGTCTGGTTTGTTTTCAAACACAGACTAAGAAAAAGCCATAGTCGCGAGGCCTGGTTCCTACAGCAACCCACATTCCCATAGCTAGCACAATCTGGAGGTGATCAGCTGCTCTCTAGTATCAACAACACCATATTCTCCAGAAGTCATCAATGCATTTTACTGTTCCTCCAGCTTTCTTGAGCCTTCTCTAGTGGGATGGGATGTTCTAAATATTGGGGGTATTAGGGCTCTGGTGATCATGCGAAGATGCATGGATGAATGGAATTATAACGAGTCAAGACTGTGATGTAACAGTTTTGGGGGGTTGAGATCAGTCCATTTTATAACTCTGTTTTGGTCCTTTTTGGTTCTTTTAAAGGAGGAACATCAGTGTTTGAGGTTCGTGGAACGTACTGAACGCTCATTATCCGGCTCGTTCTTAAGCACGACAATACACACAGTCTATGTGTGTAGACTGAAAGCTGAGAGTCTGCACTGTTCAACACATTTCAACCAGCTACAAATGAGCTAAGAGCTATTAAAGAAAATGACAAAATGCTTATGTCACCCCTGGCAACAACTGCAGCTGCTTGGAGCTACCCCATAAACCGAAACAGGCAGCCGTGCTTAACCTTTAAAAAACTCTAAACTCCCAGCCTTTTCTGCCAGCTCTGCATTTTGGATGGGAAATTATAGGATGATGTTTTGCAGCTGGCATTCACAGTTTTGACTTGGACTCCCTGAGGCATTGGAGGACAGGGATAAAAGAAGCAGAGCCACCGACGAGCCTCACAAGATTAGATGCCCCTCCGCATTATGGATATCTTTTAAAAACCGCTCCGAGCATTGTGGACAGGCTATTTACTGAAGCCCAAACACCAGCTTGTTCATTTAGGGTTCAAGACTGTTACTCAAAGTGAAGTACATTATACATTTAAAAAAAACGGAGAACCTCAAAGTCTTGTTGCAAGTAATTAGCATTGCACGAAGGGCGAACTACTGAGGCTTTCACTCTTTACTACAGGGAAGAGGCTTTAAAAGCAGTCCATCACTGCTGCAGCGACTCGTACTGTGGTAAAATCACTCTGTGGGGCTGTGAGAAATTGTGCCAGGGCTGAATGATGAACAGAATGATGAACTCGGGGGAAGTACAGCCTACTGACTTCATGACATTCGAGCAGCCCAGAGGAAATGGAATCCAAGGGTGCTCTTAAACGGCTTGATCAAATGCAGCCCGGGTTTCTGCTCTTCCCTTCGCTTCCACTGGCTTTATCTGAACAGGTTATTTCCTTTTATTCTGATGATAAACCAGCCTTTCTGGTGGGCCTTCGGATAAACGATGCGCAGCAATCAAATGCAGAGGGCTCTAAAAATGCAGAGCCTGATTTATCCGGTTTACCTCTGATTTCAGGACTCCACGGTTCATTTGCAGCCGCTGAACTTTTCCCAGGCTTTCTGAGGTGTGACTGTAAATGTTTGGAGGTTCCTCTGATGCAGGTGAAGCTGTCCTGCATATAAGACAGACTAATTTGTCTTTTTGAAAACCCGTCGTCTGGTTGGGGTTGTACGGAGAACCCAAAAAGGGTTCCTTCCCAAAAGAAAATGTAAACAAGTAGCCAATCAAACCTAAAGGTTCACCAGTGAGGGTTCTGCAACTCCACATTTGATAGGCATGCCAGAATCCAAAGCTACAAATCTCAGGATCAGAGTAACCTACAGACGTGATACACATCCTATCAAACTGCAGGACGTCCCCTGTCTCATCCCCCTGGTCAGATCATACAGCTACAGTTCGCTCATGTCCATCTCAACTAAATCCCAGTTTAAATGCCAAAGGAGCTTCCAGTGCATGTTTACTGCTCTGTCCACATGTACATACGCATACGCATCCTGCACACAGGCTCCCACTGATCAGCGAGAGGGGGCGGGGCTCATGACATCACTGAATTTGATCTCTTTTTCTTTGCGTACACGGTATTCAAAATTTCAGAATAAAAGTCCTGAGAAGGGATAATACTGAAACAGACAAATTACTCAGTAGATTCTTGCATTTTTGGCTCAGAAACAGGATTTTTAGTCCATATAAGCAAAATAAATAAATAAAAATGTAGACGTTAGTCAATATTTTATCAAAACATGGTCAAATATTTTTCATCTCAAATCTCAGATCTCCTGTAAATATCAATATCTGGCATGTGTGGCTCCTATCAATACTCTAATAATTTTTTGGGTGAATAAACCTACGTCAAATTATGAAAACATTACTGGCCAAGGGTTCTAAAGATGAATTGTGTCACGGTGATTACGGCTCCCTTTCATTGTCTGAAGGCTGTGGGTTTAAGGCCGGTGATGCATGGAAACCAACCCCGGCTTTGTCCTACATATCTGCAGCTACAGTCCCACTCAGCTGTGGGTCAGCAAACGGAGGCTGGCTACTCGAAGCTGTTATAATAATATGACATGAAGAATGGGTGCAATTTCCAGCCCGGGGTTCAGCAGGAGGCGTTAAAGGAGATGGAGAAATCCACAGAATATAAAGTGAAGAAGAGACTGCACTATATAATTCATATTAGCTATTGTTTTGTTTACAGGAACTGCTGGACAGGTGTTTATAGAGTGTCTTTTATCTTTGTTTTTTACCTTTTAGAACGGAATTGTACCAAAGTAGAGAGCAAATTCTGACTTTAGTCAAAACAGCCGGGCCTGCAGAAGCTGAAAACATTAAAGCAAGGATCAGTTAAACAATGAAGATATGAAGAGCATATTGAGCTTGAAGGAGAGACTCCATTGATGGTTCGGCACAAACAAACCTAAGAAAAAAAACAAACAAAAAGAAACAAAGAGACGGAGGAACCAACTTAAACGGCTTGGAGTTTTTCAATCTTGAGCTTTTTTTTGTAGTGTCTTTGCTTAGAGGCGTCATTTGATGGCAGTAAATGTGAACTCTACAGAGTGTGAAATAGAATGTACTCTCCAATCCACACAATCTGCTTATGTGAGGGATGGTTCGGTCTTCTCAGCCGAGTTTCTGCCATACGTTTCCTTATGTTAGCTCGCATCTGCTTATACGGGGAAAAGTGGCTCCGAGGAGGATCTTACCGAACTCTCCTGGCACAGCGACTTCGTAGATGCAGTTGTGTCCTTTGGTGTAGTTGTGGGGGTAGTTGGGCGACAGCACTGTGCCCTCTGAGCCGGTTGATCTGCTTCCACACGGAGCTGTGGAGTCAAGCGGAGGTTGAACAGAGGTCAGAACATAGCAACGTATGGAAGACCCTTCTTCTGAACCTGCTGTCATGTGTGAATAAACAGCGAACGAACGGGTTAATAAAGTATTGATGAAATGCTTTTGTCTGATGATGGAATGACATGAAGTGAAGCACGATATGCTGACCAAACGGGCCTTAAAGGAAGCCTGACTCGCCAACCATAGTAGCAGATACTCAACTGAGTGTATAAATGTCATCAATATTCTATGGTATCAATAATATATCAATATAATCTTGATTATTTCACAAAACATTGTATGTCCTGCTGTGATTACCGATTACTCGAGTACAGGCCGGTATTTTTCAGTACAACATCCATTCAGGTTGATAAAGTATTGATGAAAAGCTTTTGTCAAGCAATGCAAGATGATGAACGATGATGCAACGTTATGAAGCAAAGCACAATGTGCTGACAAAACAGACCTTAAACATCTTATTTCCTCTTGGGATGACTGCCATCAGCTGCTCACACTCAAGCACGGACCCGTATCATTCAGTACAACATTCATTTGGTTGCATTTGACCCACAGTTGTTGTTTAGTCTTTAGTCTTTACTGTTTACAGGCTGGACGTCTTTAGTTTTGCACTGGAGCTACATGGCTATCATCCAGTACTGAGCAAGGGTTTCATTTCTCCTCCTGTCGCTGATCAATAACAAAAACTCCAGACCCCGTTAGAACAGATGCAGGTAAACAGAAGTAGAGGAAGATGAATTTCTCATTCTGGTGATAGAAGTTGAGACCTTGTGAACTAGTCTTGAAGAGCAAAGCTTGGTCCCAGATTTCTCCTTAATGCCGCCAGCCAGCGCCTGGATGTGTTCAATTCTGTCACCAGTGCACCTGATTTACCATCACCAAGCACTGATTTACCAAAGCAGGGGTTGATGAAAACTATAAATACTACTAGACTCCCGTGAGGAGAGCTTTGGAGATGTTTCAAAAGAACACAGTGATGGAAAATCACCAGCTTTTGTAGGGAATAAACACTCGCTGCCCAAATAAGGAGATTTTCATTCTCATTTACACAAGGTGCTAAAACTTTTGCACAGTAGTGTAGTTAGCAAGCAGTGGAAGCTGACATAAATCAAACCATTAGTCGCTAAGTATTGTAAGCGTATGTAAGTGGTTTAACTCAACATGCCAGACGTCTCTGCATGGAGGTGTAGAGGTTCCTAATGGTGTCCTGTGATGATCCCATGCAGCTTGAATGTTCTCACTCAGTTCTGCAGATGGTGTGGTAGGGGTGGAGTGTTGATAGAGCATCCAATAGCATCCCACACATTTTCAATCAGGGACAGATCTGGAGATGAGACCACGGTGTAGTATCTGTGTCTTCAAGACGAGATCTGAACGAGCGTCGTCCTGTTGGATTAGAGCACCAGAGTTGGGCTGTCAAAGTGCCTGTAATGAAGGCATATGGCATGAAATTGTGCCCCTGACCATGACACCAGACCTATTTGATGCACGACAACAAACTGTTGACCTTGGTGCCTCCACACATTGATTCATTGGTCATCTCCACCAAGACAAAAGCGTGTCACTGAAAATGACCCACTGCCACCATAACCTTGCTCTCAGATGATTCCTTCTGGTTGCAACTATTTTTTTCGGAATGTTCCAAAATGTCTTTTAACATGCCATGGCCTCTTAACATCCTGGAAGCTTCTCTGGGCTCATGTAAAGGTTTTTTTTTGACAGCACCTCATTGGATCAACCAACACACAACACAATGGGGAAAGTCCAAGGAGCTCAGAGCAGATCTGAGACAGATGATTGTAGATTCACAAGTCAGCAATGTAACCTGGAGCCATTTCCGAAACCCTGCAAATTCCATCAGGTACAACTGGTCCGCTGTAGGCATGGGAATGTTGGGAAGTGTAACTACGTTGCCAGGTTCTGGAAGAAGCCCTCAGCTTGATTTGGATATTTAGGAACAACCCAAGAACCTTTAAGGAACAGGTTTGCAATTAACTGGAAGCTCGCCAGTGTCACAGTCTACAGTCAAGCCAGTGATACAATGCCACAGAGTGACACCAACACTTTTCGCTGATGTTCAAAGTGTAGATAAATTAAAATTAAAAAATAAAATATCGGGCCCCAAGTGGCATAGCGGGCTAAGGTTCTATGATCCTGGGGTCACTGGGGTCTATGATCCTGGGGTCACTCCGACTATGATCCTGGGGTCACTGGCTCGAATCCAGGTTCGTGCTGCTCACCATTGGCAGCCGGGGTCCAGAGGGAGAGCAATTGGCTTGCTCTCCCTTGGGGGGTGGGTAGATGGCGCTCCTCCCAAATCTCACAAGTGCGTCTGCCGTCCATTGTGTCAGAACCGGGAATCTGACGTTCTCCTCGTTGCCTGGCAACGATACAAATGGCGGCAGTTCGAAAGGAGGCGGTAGGATATTGTCACATGACTCGGAGGAAACATGTGGACGATCTCTCCCCCCTGGCGTCGAGAGCAGGGCATGTAATGTGGGAGGCTACTTAGGGGGACGGGTAATTGGCACGTCTAAATTAGTAGAGGTGTAAAATGGAAAAATGGAAAAAAAATAAATAAATAAATGAAATTTCTTCAATGCCAAGTTAAAAAGAGCACAATTCCAATTTATTCCTATTGATTTATTTCGACGTGCTAATTGAAATTCAACTTATTCAACGTAAGTCAGTGCATTACGTTATTTGTGCTCCAACTCGTCTGATGGTACAAATGAGGAAACATTATAATAGGGTGGGAAATCGGGTTCGGGGGACGCCTGCTCCTCAAAGACACTTTTGAAGAAGTTCAAGCTTGAAATATGTTTCGCAAAGGCAACATAAGCAGTAAATAAATGAGATGTGACTCTTTATGACAGCTCCTAAAAGCTGGTGTGGCCATTAATCATATCTGGCCTTTGGCTTGTTTGTGAGAGAATCTGAATTATGGCGAGGCCTGTTAACAGCGTACGCTCATATATCAACTGTCTGGACTGGAATTACAGACATGACAGTGTGATTATATCAGTCAATCTGCTCTAAAATAATCACTACAATAGCTCTAATACAACCCCAAACACTATGTTCTGATGTCTTGGCTGAAGCACTTAGTAATGTATTACAATATAAGGCAGGAGTCAAAAGTGCAGCAGAGCAGAAGATAACATCATTAAGGCCTATATTGTAATAAGCTCTGGAAAAAGCTTCATCAGTGCATAGAACTTTACATAATCAATATTCCTGTAGCGTGGACGTTACAGTCGCAGGCTGTGGGTCTTAAATGAAAGTCGGCCCATAAAATCATAATGTTCTGGATTAAGAGTGTCACCTCCTTCTGCATCCCTACTATATGGTGCTATCGCACCACCAATGTTTTGAGCTGTGGCTCCTCCCCCACAATTTGTTTACTGTTTACTCCCATCTGCAGGCTAGAACCCCCACGATGACGTGGGGGAGGCCTTTCTGTACTCAGACTCCGGACCATGAAGGGCTGTGTTGTTGGTGGGGTTCAAAATGATGATCTCCTATTTCTTGACAAGCGTGCAGTTAGACAGTTGCGCCACTCTACAGCAGGGAAGCTGTGTGCATTCACTGGAGTGAGTTACTGGATGTGCTGTAATTCCACAGCTCTAGGGTGGCCCTACAGTCTAACTGCTGCTCATCCAGTGTGAGAAGATCAAAAGTTCAATTCAATACAGGTCTCAGCCCTTTATGGTCAAAGGCCTCCCAGACTGGGGATGTCATGGGACATGAGGGGGTTCTAATGACCAAACTGGAGGACTTTTGTCCAGAGAACTGCTCAGCAACAACCTTATCAGGCTGAACGTCCTATTGGATGGAGTGTGGAGAGAGATGAAACCAGTAACGGCTTAGATCTGAAAGTGTTCAAATACAGCCGGTTGTACAACCTCATTTAGGAGCGTGAGCGTGACCAGCCGGAGTCACCGGATGATCCAATTCAGACTACAGCGTCATTTCTGCTGAATGGTGCACAATAGTTCAGCTAATTAGCAGCAGCGAAAGTATAATGGTCCCTCGGTTCTGTATGAAATCTTCATTCCCCAGTGCTGACAGTGTGTGTCCTGCATTTGTAACTAACTCTAGCAAAAGATGAGTCGATTTTCAGAGTCAAAGGTAAGCTGAGAGGCATCATCAGGACGCAGTGGTGGTCAAGTTTTCACAATGGGCAGAAAATCAAGGTCCAGAGGGCTGTTTGTCAATGAATTAGTGTGTTTTCATGCACTCAACACTCCAGTTTTAACAGGATTTCTGTGTTGTCTGATTATTCCAGTGGTCACATAAACATCATACTCTCATTTCTTAGATCAGAGTAAGGTCTAGAAGTCTGATTAAGAAAGCTGATCGAGATCTCAGCTCAGTAACTGACGTTCTCTCAGACGTGCCCGTCTGTATATGCATGAAAACAGACCACCAAGACCAGAAATGAGAAACAAGAACTAAGCAAGTGCCATCAAACAGCCCCTGCAAGACGGTGATTAAGGCCTTTTGGAGTGATGCTGAAACCAACAACACAATCGATTAAATGAATTATTTAA